>JARNME010000495.1:511591-725097 GCA_030179655.1 Scaptomyza flava | reverse complement strand
GAATTTAATTTATTTTTACATATATTATATATAGATGATGGATAAAAAAATACCAATACTTTGTTTTATTTTTTTATTATTTTTGTATAAATGGTTTTATTTTTTTGTGTGTACAAATAATTTTTATTATTTGTTTTGTGTGTATAAATAATAATATATTGTTTTTGATAATAAAATTTTTTTTTTAGTGTATAAATGTAAAAAGGTAAAAAGTTTTTTTTTTTGTGTGTAAAGGGTTTTTGTTGCGTATGGAAAAATATTCAAAACATTTTATATTTTGACATTTATGTTAAATTTATTATATTTTTTGTAGTGTATAAATGACACATAAGAGTGTTTTTGTATCTTTTATATATAGAATGTAAAGCAATTTTTTTTTTTTTTTTTATATACCAAAAATAGTGTACAAAATATTTAGGGAGTATATTCTAGTCGGATATGCCCCACTTGCGGAAAGGGTATTTTTTAAGAATTATATCGCAAGCTTATTCCGAAAAAAGTATATACCCACCCTTGGTGGAAAAAAGGTGGGTATGTAAAACCGTTGGTTACTGGCATATGCTGCGGAATGAGCAGAATCGGAACGCTTGGAGTCAGTGCCAACATATATACGTATGTTTGTGTGTGCGGAGTGTCACCGTTGATTATGTCTGTATACATTCATATTTGGTGGATGATTTTTTCAACCAATTATTCTTTTATATGCACTTATGGAAAACAAAAAGTGTGGCGGATAGAGGAATGGAAACACTTGTTAGTTTCGTTATCTTATAGTGGCGCAAAAAAAAAATTGATTATATGCATATAAAATGTATGTAAAACATACATACATATATAGAGGCAACGGACGAAAGGAAAATGCGCAAGAATTAATTTTTATAGGAAAGCTAAACGGGCTGCGTTTAAGACTTAATAAAAATACTTGCACATACTATAAATAATATAAATAGGAATTTATAGTACTTATCTGGTTTAAAAAAAGTGGACAAAAGCTGTAGATGGTAGTGTGTGTGTCGATGAAAGTCCACCGTAACTTGCTGGGGCGATCGATAATTATTAATCCTTTATTATCCGGCTCGAAGGACCAGAAACGTAGGGGGGTGGAGTCTTTGAATGGCGCACACACGACAAGAAAAATATGTTCAACCGCAAATGCGTTAATGAAATACCACTAAGAATCTTCGGGTTGTTTGCGCGTGGGCGTAGAACTTCTTTTAGTAGTTGAAAATCAGTACTGACTTACAAGCCGACTGAGCATGCTCAGCAAGCTAATAACATTATGTTAACATTAACAAGCATGAAATGAACGGAGAGAGTGCGAGCTTTTATGCAAGCTTCAGGTGGGGACTACAGGATGCCGCTGCCTACTTTCCGGCTTGAACATTCCGCCCCCCTTGCAATTAGTTGCAAATGAATGGATAGGACTTGGGGAGCGGACCTTATTGGCTGCAGACTCCAGACAGGATCCACCCAAACGTGTGTTCTGAGCCACTGGCCCATGTTCGCTCGGAAGCACTCCTGGCTGATAATGTAGCCGTATACATCGGCACCCAACACCAAACTCACTGTAGACGGCAGAAACCATCTTGAGTCAGCCAACACAATGTTAGGAACGCTTTCCTGAAACGTTCCTCAACCGGCACCTTTGGTGTTTGGAAGTTGAGGTTCTGGATAACCTCCATGTGACAGTCCTTCTCGAAGGTGCCGTTCTTGGATGTGATGCGAGCACTGACCCTGTCATCGAGCCTGGTGGCGGAGAGGCCTAGAGCCTTTGCCCAGGAGGCATCGATGCGTCTGTGTGGACTGCACGGTCGACCAGTGCCCGCATCTCGAAGTTTTCTCACCGACAGTGACAAGGACTATCACTGTCGGCAGACTGCTAGCTCCAGAGTGGATGGTGGGTTGGGTGTCGTTGCACTCGGACCGGAGAGCGTCTCCTCGTGTGACGCGGTGAGTCCTGAGACCGGCTCCTTGGTCGCGCACCTTGTGGGGAGGCCGGAGAGTCATCCTCATTTAGGTGGAGCAAGGTGGGTGCTCACCATCGCAGACGCGTCACCTCGCTCCACTGCGACACGTTCGCCCGGAGTGCTGATGCGCCAGGCAGTTGGGGCAGTACTTGTTGATAAGTACTGCCCGCAGACGCTTCTCAGCGTCGAGATGCATAAAACGCTGGCATTTCTTAAGGGCATGGACACCCCGGCAGACTCGGCAGCGGCAAGACGCGACACCGCGTGGACGACTTGCCTGTTTTTGCGTCTGGGATGTGGGTGCCATGGCTCTTCGAATGTTGTCTGAGGAAATATAAACCAAAAAGGAATTAGACAACAAACTCTTATTGAAATAAATAGTAGTCACGACATTGGAGGTTGGGTTCGGATGGATGGAAGGGGATAAGCTTGGCCACAGGCCTTTTTATAATCCCTCGGGTTGTGAGTACATCGACCACTCGGACCCGGTCATCCTGCCCCGCATGAGTTCCTGGACGCGACCCAAACGCCATTCGTTGGATGGAAGGTTATCCTCCTTGACACTACCATGTCGCCTTGTGCAGGTTCCACTCGGGTAGTTGCCACTTTGTCCTTTTGTGGAGCTCCTTCAAGTACTCTTCTTTCCAACGGAAACAAAAGTGTTGGTTAAGAGCCTTGAGCCGTTGCCACCTATTTAGAATTGACGCAGCATCTCCCTCGATTTCTGGCTCACTAACGGCGAGGAGTGGGCCTCCTACCAGGAAGTGCCCTAGTGTTAGCGCCAGCAAGTCTGTCACATCCTCGAATAGTGGGAAATGGGTCTTGAATTCAGGCAGGCTTCGATCTTTGAAAGGAGGGTGGAGAGTTCTTCAAAGGTATATTTGAAGGTTGCGGTTCGACTTGTAAAATAGCGCTTTGAAGCTTTTGACACCAGCCTCCCACAAGCCGCCCTATATTTCGCACTTGGTGGATTGAAGTGCCACGAAAGACAGTGGTGACTGATGACGTCTCGACGCGCGCTTTTGTAGCCGCCAAGAAGTCACGAGTGATTACTCTGGAGGCTCCACACAAACGTTTTCCCATTGTCGGAGTAGACTTTGACGGACACCCGCGTCTTGCTATGAGCGCGAGCAAACGCTGCAAGGATTTGTCCGTAGTCAAGTCGGAAGTGGCTTCAAGATGGATTGCTTCGTGCTGAAGCACACAAAGACACACACATAGCCATTGGTTATGAGGCAAGCACGACCAGTGTAGTTCTTTATTTTGAACGGTCCAGCAAAGTCGATGCCAGTGTGTGTAAAAGGACGTGAAAAATGTCGATCTTTCCTCCGGTAGGCTACCCATAAGCTGAGTCTGGAGTTTTTTCTTGAACACTACACAGGCTCGACAGGAGTTGGGTCACGGATGTGATCAGAGTCTTGAGCTTCGGGATCCAGAACCTAGAACGAATGAGACGCATCATTAATTGATTTCCACCATGCAGCGAAATCTGATGCGTGAACTTGACAAGGAGACGGCTGAACGAACACGAGTATGGGAGGATAACAGGGTGCCGCTCGTCATAGTTCAGGTTGCTGGATTTGCAGATGCGACCGGATGCTCGAATGATGCCCTTTGGATCAAGAAACGGATTGAATTTTAGAATGTTGCTAGATGCTGGCAAGCTGCGCTTGTCACGAAGGCAATCATATTCCTTTGGAAAGGAATTCCGTTGAGTAATGAGAACGAGTCGCTCTTGAGCTTCTAGAAGCTCACTATTTTGGAGTTGGTGTGTGGAAACAACAGCTAGGATTCGCGACATCGCTTAGCGAATCTGAACACGAATGCGGTAACTCTTAAAGCCCGGCCAAAATTGGAGAAACGTTCTAGTGGATCGAACGACGGAACTAGTTCTGCATGTGGGCCTTAACTGGACGCTGCTCTAATTCACTCTCAAGATTGGAATCCGATAGAATTGGCCATTGTTCTCGAGGGAGACGTAACCAGTCAGGACCGTTCCACCACAGATGGCTGTCCTTTAGCTCTTGTGGTGACACCCCACGACTAGCTAAGTCCGCAGGATGTCCTCCGACCGCACGTGCGACCACGCTTGACAGTCAGTAAGCTGGCCGATCTTGGATATGCGGTTGGCGACGAACGTTGTCCAGAAGCAGGGTGATCTGCGGAGCCAGGCCAAACGATTGTTGAGTCTGTCCAGTAGAAGGTTTCGGGCTTCGCTATGGGCATCTGAGGAATGATAGCTAAAGATAACTCAGCCAGAAGTACAGCCCCACACAGCTCGAGTCTCGGCAGCGACACTGTCTTGACTGGAGCTACTCTCGTCTTGGACGTCAGTAGGTGGACTGAGACCTCGCAGCCTACTTCTACGCGAACATACAACGCTGCTCCGTACGCTTTGGGAGGCATCGCAGAAGCCATGGATCTGAATGGACGCTTTCGGTTGAAAGAAATCCACCTAGGAACTCGAATGTCTCCAAGACGGGGATGATTGGCAGTGAAATCTTCCCAACGCTGAACAAGTTGGGAAGGCATCGGGTCGTCCCAGCCAAGCTCATGGAGCCAGATTTCCTGCATGAAAATCTTTGCGCGAACGATGACGGGAGCTAGACATCCTGCTCGATCAAAGAGCTTAGCTATCTCGGACAGGACTTCACGTTTAGTGACTGTCTCCTTTATAGGAATATCGGAAGGTGCGAAGAAGAACTCGTCTGTGTCAGCTTGCACCGGATCCCCAAGGTTTTAGCAACGCTAGCTTCTTCGAATTCCAGGAAATCCTCGCGTAAAAGGTGGTCCTTAGGAATACCGCGGAGGACTTCCTTCTCATTTGAGGTCCATTTCCGTAGCGGAAAGCCTGCTGAGTCCAAAGCTCCTTGAAGCTCCTTGATGCTAGCGATTGCACACTGTTTCGTATGAGCTCCAGCTAACACATCGTCGACATACATGTAGTTGGAAATTATGTCACTAGCCATCGGAAATTGGGCTAGCAGATCTTGAGCGAGCTGTTGCAAAACTCGAATTGCCAGGAACGGTGCGCAATTGACCCCAAACGTGACAGTGTTGAGCTCATAGTCACAGAGCTCTTGATCCTTATTCCTATAGAGGATCCTTGGAAAGGAGTGTGATCTGGCCTCACAAGGATTTGCCGATACATCTTGGTGATGTCAGCGTTGAAACCATAACGGAAAAAACGCCACTTCAAATCTGCATAGTCAGATCAGATTGGAGAACTGGGCCTGTATGAAGGACATCATTCAAGCTCTTTCCGTTTGTGGATTGACTGGAAGCGTTAAATACTACGCGAACTTTTGTTGTAGTGCTGTCAGGTTTAAAAACAGCATGATGTGGAAGATAAAAGTTCAAAGTACTGGAAGAAGGGGGGACTTGTCGCATATGACCTAAGTCCAAGTATTCCTGGATCACAGAGTCGTACTGCTCCTTTAGAGGAAAGTTTCTGTTTAAACGAATCTCGTTTTTAAGAAACTGAGCTAGTGCGATTGACCTTGAATGTCCCTAATTGATGTGATCAGGATGTTTGAATG
The DNA here is from genome assembly GCA_030179655.1 of Scaptomyza flava. NCBI lineage: Eukaryota > Metazoa > Arthropoda > Insecta > Diptera > Drosophilidae > Scaptomyza > Scaptomyza flava. The sequence goes on along the minus strand of JARNME010000495.1, from coordinate 719,591 downwards.
GAAGAGTGACACTGTATTTGCCACTTTTATCCCTAGACGTGGTGCGGATAAAGTTGTCCTCGCATATGGCGTCAGACTCCTTCACCGGCTTTACTGGAAGATCCTCCACCTCTCAAAACTTTGTGAGGAGGTTTTCCAACCGTTGGTCAGCCTTGACCGTGACACGAGTGGAAAATGCCGAGATAGAGGATGCAGCGCATGTAGTTATTGGGCCAGTAAGGATATAACCGAAAATGGTTTCTTGACCCAATAACGCACCACAGATGTTTGGAATGGAGCCACCAAGAAGAATGGATGGAAGGATATCTGCGCCTAACAGCACATCTATCTGCGAACTCCTATAGAAAGAAGGGTCAGCCAGTGGAATATTGGGCAGGTCTCTCACGGAACTCTCGGGGATCGGATGTGATGGTAGAGTCCCTGCCACACTTGGAAGTACAAACGCCGACGCTTCAATGCGAACTCGCGGCCTTGTAGGAGATCCTTTATTGAAGTGACATAACTTCTCAGGATTGGCTGCCACTGCTTGATTTAGTCCGGCCACTTGGGCTGTCACACATTTATAAGGAAGCTTGATGATTCTAAACATTCGCTCTGAAATGAATGTTGCTTCGGAGCCAGAATCAATCAACGCACGAGCCTTATAACACGTGCCTAGGTGGCATATGTAAGTTATGGCCGTGCCGAGCAAAACACCTTGCGTGTTGGACGTGAAATAATTGTGGATATTAGCCGGACTTTGATTTGAAGTGGACTGTATATCTGTAGTTGGAATGTATGGAGTAGCAGCCGAGCTTAAGGATGCTCCGGAAATAACTTGGGAAGGAGGGTCGCCACGATGCAACAGAGTGTTGTGGCGACCTTTGCATGTGTAACAGTTAAAGCTACTTGTGCAGTCTTTAAGCTGATGCCCTCTGGCGAAGCAATTTAAACAAAGTTGAAGCTGCCTTATGTAGGAGGCCCTATCGTTAACTGCCATTTGCAGAAACTTTGGACATGAACGGATGGGGTGGTTCTCTTTGGAACACAGTTTGCAGGTCAAAGTTTGCTTGGAAGGTTGCGCATTCACTTTGACCTTTGCTTCGAAAGAGTTAATTTTTTTCTGGGCTGCCTCTTTACGATTAAATTGAGCTTGGACTCCCGTGTTAGGCCTTATGTCTTCTATCGCCTCCAGCGTGCGATGACGCTCGCTAAGGAAACTGTCAAATTCGACCCAAGTCGGGATATCGGATTTATTGTGGAGTGACTGTTCCCATAAGGATAGGGTAAGTTTCGGCAGTCTGGACGAGCAGAGGAAAACGAGTAAACAATCCAGTTTTCAATGCTGACCTTGGCCAACTTGAAAGCTGTCAAACATCCCTGGATTGTACTCTGGAGCTCTTTCAAAGCATTCCCGGACTCTTGGGAAACTGATGGCAGATTAAATAGCCACCAACAGCCGCTTATTTTCGAATCTTTCTGAAAGATTCTGCCACGCAGACTGAAAACCGTCATGTGTCAGTGACGAATTTCGAAACGATACCCTTTGACTCGCCGCTTGTCTTAGCGTTGAGGTGGAACAGTTTCTCAACTTGAGTCAATCGCGGATTATCGATATAAATTGCAGTGAAAAGATCACGGAAGGTCGGCCAGCGCAGATAGTCTCCATCGAAAACCTCAGTGTCAATTGGGGGGAGACTATAGCCCCTGGATAAAGACTGGACCATGGGCTGTGCTTGCTTTTTGGTCGAAGCAGCGTCAATACTTTCACTCAATTGAGTGACACAGCGTTCATAAACGGAATAGCAATGCTCATACTTCGCTTGCATGATTTCAAAATCACCGCTGGAACCGGCGCCTTGGGACCCGTGCTCGAAAGCTAACTCTACTTTCTCCCATATGGATCGGATCTGGTCCCGACGCACTTGAAGTGTAAACAGGGATGCGCCTTCCGAGCCTGCAAATCTTGCCTCAAATTGGCTAAGTCTGTCCGACACAGCGATAAAATCCTTGAGGGCCATGTCTGATTCGGTCACAACTTTTTGGGATGTTTGTCTGGTTACGCGTGCTGTTTCTTGCGGAATTGCCAAACTCTCGGATTTGAATTCGGATATGGTAACAGACGATTTTTGTCTGGACACGGATGACGCGGACAAGCTGCGAACACTTGACAAGGATGAACGACGAACTTTAGACAATGAAGGACGCGGTTTCGGTTTTTCCTTCTGTGCCTTTGACATAATAAGCTCTCTATGGAGCTGGAGACTTATGCAGTGAGAAGCAACAACAAAAAAAAATTGTTACCGTGAGAACAGAAAAAACTGCCAAAGACAATGTATTATTTGGAAGGAATATGTCTTTACAGAGTATTTATTTTTACGGAGAAAAAAATATCAAACATCTTTGTGTATTGAATTTAATTTATTTTACATATATTATATAATAGATGATGGAATAAAAAAAAATACCAATATTTTTTTATATTTTTTTATTTTTTTTGTATAAATGGTTTTATTTTTTTGTGTGTACAAATAATTTTTATTTATTTATTTTGTGTGTATAAATAATAATATATTGTTTTTGATAAATAAAATTTTTTTTTTAGTGTATAAATGTAAAAAAGGTAAAAAGTTTTTTTTTTGTGTGTAAAGGGTTTTTGTTGCGTATGGAAAAATATTCAAAACATTTTATATTTTGACATTTATTTTAAATTTATTATATTTTTTGTAGTGTATAAATGACACATAAGAGGGTTTTTGTATATTTTATATATATAATGTAAAGCAATTTTTTTTTTTTTTTTATATACCAAAAAATAGTGTACAAAAATATTTAGGTAGTATATTCTTAGTCGGATATGCCCCACTTGCGGAAGGGTATTTTTTAGAATTATATCGCAAGCTTATTCGAAAAAAGTATATACCCCACTTGGTGGAAAAAAGGTGGGTATGTAAAACCGTGGTTACTGGCATATGCTGCGGAATGAGCAGAATCGGAACGGCTTGGAGTCAGTGACCAACATATATACGTATGTTTGTGTGTGCGGAGTGTCACCGTTGATTTATGTCTGTATACATTCAATTATTTGGTGGATGATTTTTTCAACCAATTATTCTTTTATATGCACTTATGGAAAACAAAAAGTGGTGGCGGATAGAGGAAGATGGAAACACTTGTTAGTTTTCGTTATATTATAGTGGCGCAAAAAAAAATTGAATTATATGCATATAAAATGTATGTAAAACATACATACATATATAGAGGCAACGGACGAAAGGAAAATGCGCAAGAATTATTTTTATTAGGAAAGCTTAAACGGGCTGCGTTTAAGACTTAATAAAAAATACTTGCACATACATATACATAATATAAAATAGGAATTTATATTACTTATCTGGTTTAAAAAAAGTGGACAAATGCTTGTAGATGTGTAGTGTGTGTGTCGATGAAAGTCCACCGTAACTTGCTGGGGCGATCGATAATTATTAATCCTTTATTATCCGGCTCGAAGGACCATGAAAACGTCGGGGGGTGGAGTCTTTGAATGGCGCACACACGACAAGAAAATATGTTCAACCGCAAATGAGTTAAATGAAATACCACTAAGAATCTTCGGGTTGTTTGCGCGTGGGCGTAGAACTTCTTTTTATTAGTTGAAAATCAGTACTGACTTACAAGCCGACTGAGCATGCTCAGCAAGCTAATAACATTATGTTAACATTAAAAGCATGAAATGAACGGAGAGAGTGCGAGCTTTTATGCAAGCTTCAGGTGGGGAGCTACAGATGCCGCTGCCTACTTTCCGGCTTGAACATTCCGCCCCCCTTGCAATATAGTTGCAAATGAATGGAATAGGACTTGGGGAGCGGACCTTATTGGCTGCAGACTCCAGACAGGATCCACCCAAACGTTGTGTTCTGAGCCACTGGCCCATGTTCGCTCGGAAGCACTCCTGGCTGAATAATGTAGCCGTATACATCGGCACCCAACACCAAACTCACTGTAGACGGCAGAAACCATCTTGAGTCAGCCAACACAATGTTAGGAACGCTTTCCCTGAAACGTTCCTCAACCGGCACCTTTGGTGTTTGGAAGTTGAGGTTCTGGATAACCTCCATGTGACAGTCCTTCTCGAAGGTGCCGTTCTTGGATTTGATGCGAGCACTGACCCTGTCATCGAGCCTGGTGGCGGAGAGGCCTAGAGCCTTTGCCCAGGAGGCATCGATGCGTCTGTGTGGACTGCACGGGTCGACCAGTGCCCGCATCTCGAAGGTTTTCTCACCGACAGTGACAAGGACTATCACTGTCGGCAAGACTGCTAGCTCCAGAGTGGATGGTGGTGTTGGGTTTCGTTGCACTCGGACCGGAGAGCGTCTCCTCGTGTGACGCGGTGAGTCCTGAGACCGGCTCCTTGGTCGAGCACCTTGTGGGGAGGCCGGAGAGTCATCCTCATTTAGGTGGAGCAAGGTGTGGTGCTCACCATCGCAGACGCGTCACCTCGCTCCACTGCGACACGTTCGCCCGGAGTGCTGATGCGCCAGGCAGTTGGGGCAGTACTTGTTGATAAGTACTGCCCGCAGACGCTTCTCAGCGTCGAGATGCATAAAACGCTGGCATTTCTTAAGGGCATGGACACCCCGGCAGACTCGGCAGCGGCAAGACGCGACACCGCGTGGACGACTTGCCTGTTTTTGCGTCTTGGATGTGGGTGCCATGGCTCTTCGAATGTTGTCTGAGGAAATATAAACAAAAAAGGAATTAGACAACAAACTCTTATTGAAATAAATAGTTAGTCACGACATTGGAGGTTTGGGTTCGGGATGGATTGGAAGGAGGATAAGCTTGGCCACAGGCCTTTTTATAATCCCTCGGGTTGTGAGTACATCGACCACTCGGACCCGGTCATCCTGCCCCGCATGAGTTTCCTGGACGCGACCCAAACGCCATTCGTTGGATGGAAGGTTATCCTCCTTGACAACTACCATGTCGCCTTGTTGCAGGTTCCACTCGGGTAGTTGCCACTTTGTCCTTTTGTGGAGCTCCTTCAAGTACTCTTCTTTCCAACGGAAACAAAAGTGTTGGTTAAGAGCCTTGAGCCGTTGCCACCTATTTAGAATTGACGCAGCATCTCCCTCGATTTCTGGCTCACTAACGGCGAGGAGTGGGCCTCCTACCAGGAAGTGCCCTGGTGTTAGCGCCAGCAAGTCTGTCACATCCTCGGATAGTGGGGAAATTGGTCTTGAATTCAGGCAGGCTTCGATCTTTGAAAGGAGGGTGGAGAGTTCTTCAAAGGTATATTTGAAGGTTGCGGTCGACTTGTAAAATAGCGCTTTGAAGCTTTTGACACCAGCCTCCCACAAGCCGCCCATATATTTCGCACTTGGTGGATTGAAGTGCCACGAAAGACAGTGGTGACTGCATGACGTCTCGACGCGCGCTTTTGTAGCCGCCAAGAAGTCACGAGTGATTACTCTGGAGGCTCCAACAAACGTTTTCCCATTATCGGAGTAGACTTTGGACGGACACCCGCGTCTTGCTATGAAGCGAGCAAACGCTGCAAGGAATTTGTCCGTAGTCAAGTCGGAAGTGGCTTCAAGATGGATTGCCTTCGTGCTGAAGCACACAAAGACACACACATAGCCATTGGTTATGAGGCAAGCACGACCAGTGTAGTTCTTTATTTTGAACGGTCCAGCAAAGTCGATGCCAGTGTGTGTAAAGGGACGTGAAAATGTCGATCTTTCCTCCGGTAGGCTACCATAAGCTGAGTCTGGAGTTTTTTCTTGAACACTACACAGGCTCGACAGGAGTTGGTCACGGATGTGATCAGAGTCTTGAGCTTAGGGACGGCTGAACGAACACGAGTATGGGAGTATAACAGGGTGCCGCTCGTCATAGTTCAGGTTGCTGGATTTGCAGATGCGACCGGATGCTCGAATGATGCCCTTTGGATCAAGAAACGGATTGAATTTTAGAATGTTGCTAGATGCTGGCAAGCTGCGCTTGTCACGAAGGCAATCATATTCCTTTGGAAAGGAATTCCGTTGAGTAATGAGAACGAGTCGCTCTTGAGCTTCTAGAAGCTCACTATTTTGGAGTTGGTGTGTTGGAAACAACAGCTAGGATTCGCGACATCGCTTAGCGAATCTAAACACGAATGCGGTAACTCTTAAAGCCCGGCCAAAATTGGAGAACCGTTCTAGTGGATCGAACGACGGAACTAGTTCTGCAATGTGGGCCTTAACTGGACGCTGCTCTAATTCACTCTCAAGATTGGAATCCGATAGAATTGGCCATTGTTCTCGAGGGAGACGTAACCAGTCAGGACCGTTCCACCACAGATGGCTGTCCTTTAGCTCTTGTGGTGACACCCCACGACTAGCTAAGTCCGCAGGATTGTCCTCCGACCGCACGTGCGACCACGCTTGACAGTCAGTAAGCTGGCCGATCTTGGATATGCGGTTGGCGACGAACGTTGTCCAGAAGCAGGGTGATCTGCGGAGCCAGGCCAAAACGATTGTTGAGTCTGTCCAGTAGAAGGTTTCGGGCTTCGCTATGGGCATCTGAGGAATGATAGCTAAAGATAACTCAGCCAGAAGTACAGCCCCACACAGCTCGAGTCTCGGCAGCGACACTGTCTTGACTGGAGCTACTCTCGTCTTGGACGTCAGTAGGTGGACTGAGACCTCGCAGCCTACTTCTACGCGAACATACAACGCTGCTCCGTACGCCTTTTGGGAGGCATCGCAGAAGCCATGGATCTGAATGGACGCTTTCGGTTGAAAAGAAATCCACCTAGGAACTCGAATGTCTCCAAGACGGGGATGATTGGCAGTGAAATCTTCCCAACGCTGAACAAGTTGGGAAGGCATCGGGTCGTCCCAGCCAAGCTCATGGAGCCAGATTTCCTGCATGAAAATCTTTGCGCGAACGATGACGGGAGCTAGACATCCTGCTCGATCAAAGAGCTTAGCTATCGCGGACAGGACTTCACGTTTAGTGACTGTCTCCTTTATAGGAATATCGGAAGGTGCGAAGAAGAACTCGTCTGTGTCAGCTTGCCACCGGATCCCCAAGGTTTTAGCAACGCTAGCTTCTTCGAATTCCAGGAAATCCTCGCGTAAAAGGTGGTCCTTAGGAATACCGCGGAGGACTTCCTTCTCATTTGAGGTCCATTTCCGTAGCGGAAAGCCTGCTGAGTCCAAAGCTCCTTGAAGCTCCTTGATGCTAGCGATTGCACACTGTTTCGTATGAGCTCCAGCTAACACATCGTCGACATACATGTAGTTGGAAATTATGTCACTAGCCCTCGGAAATGAGCTAGCAGAACTTGAGCGAGCTGTTGCAAAACTCGAATTGCCAGGAACGGTGCGCAATTGACCCCAAACGTGACAGTGTTGAGCTCATAGTCACAGAGCTCTTGATCCTTATTCCTATAGAGGATCCTTTGGAAAGGAGTGTGATCTGGCCTCACAAGGATTTGCCGATACATCTTGGTGAAGTCAGCGTTGAAACCATAACGGAAAAAACGCCACTTCAAAATCTGAATAGTCAGATCAGATTGGAGAACTGGGCCTGTATGAAGGACATCATTCAAGCTCTTTCCGTTTGTGGATTGACTGGAAGCGTTAAATACTACGCGAACTTTTGTTGTAGTGCTGTCAGGTTTAAAAACAGCATGATGTGGAAGATAAAAGTTCAAAGTACTGGAAGAAGGGGGGACTTGTCGCATATGACCTAAGTCCAAGTATTCCTGGATCACAGAGTCGTACTGCTCCTTTAGAGGAAAGTTTCTGTTTAAACGAATCTCGTTTTTAAGAAACTGAGCTAGTGCGATTGACCTTGAATGTCCTAAATTGATGTGCTCAGGATGTTTGAATGGAAGAGTGACACTGTATTTGCCACTTTTATCCCTAGACGTGGTGCGGATGAAGTTGTCCTCGCATATGGCGTCTCTCAAAACTTTGTGAGGAGGTTTTCCAACCGTTGGTCAGCCTTGACCGTGACACGAGTGGAAAATGCCGAGATAGAGGATGCAGCGCATGTAGTTATTGGGCCAGTAAGGATATAACCGAAAATGGTTTCTTGACCCAATAACGCACCACAGATGTTTGGAATGGAGCCACCAAGAAGAATGGATGGAAGGATATCTGCGCCTAACAGCACATCTATCTGCGAACTCCTATAGAAAGAAGGGTCAGCCAGTGGAATATTGGGCAGGTCTCTCACGGAACTCTCGGGGATCGGATGTGATGGTAGAGTCCCTGCCACACTTGGAAGTACAAACGCCGACGCTTCAATGCGAACTCGCGGCCTTGTAGGAGATCCTTTATTGAAGTGACATAACTTCTCAGGATTGGCTGCCACTGCTTGATTTAGTCCGGCCACTTGGGCTGTCACACATTTATAAGGAAGCTTGATGATTCTAAACATTCGCTCTGAAATGAATGTTGCTTCGGAGCCAGAATCAATCAACGCACGAGCCTTATAACACGTGCCTAGGTGGCATATGTAAGTTATGGCCGTGCCGAGCAAAACACCTTGCGTGTTGGACGTGAAATAATTGTGGATATTAGCCGGACTTTGATTTGAAGTGGACTGTATATCTGTAGTTGGAATGTATGGAGTAGCAGCCGAGCTTAAGGATGCTCCGGAAATAACTTGGGAAGGAGGGTCGCCACGATGCAACAGAGTGTTGTGGCGACCTTTGCATGTGTAACAGTTAAAGCTACTTGTGCAGTCTTTAAGCTGATGCCCTCTGGCGAAGCAATTTAAACAAAGTTGAAGCTGCCTTATGTAGGAGGCCCTATCGTTAACTGCCATTTGCAGAAACTTTGGACATGAACGGATGGGGTGGTTCTCTTTGGAACACAGTTTGCAGGTCAAAGTTTGCTTGGAAGGTTGCGCATTCACTTTGACCTTTGCTTCGAAAGAGTTAATTTTTTTCTGGGCTGCCTCTTTACGATTAAATTGAGCTTGGACTCCCGTGTTAGGCCTTATGTCTTCTATCGCCTCCAGCGTGCGATGACGCTCGCTAAAGAAACTGTCAAATTCGACCCAAGTCGGGATATCGGATTTATTGTGGAGTGACTGTTCCCATAAGGATAGGGTAAGTTTCGGCAGTCTGGACGAGCAGAGGAAAACGAGTAAACAATCCCAGTTTTCAATGCTGACCTTGGCCAACTTGAAAGCTGTCAAACATCCCTGGATTGTACTCTGGAGCTCTTTCAAAGCATTCCCGGACTCTTGGGAAACTGATGGCAGATTAAATAGAATCTTAAGCTGGCTGTTCACCAACAGCCGCTTATTTTCGAATCTTTCTGAAAGATTCTGCCACGCAGACTGAAAACCGTCATGTTTTCACTTATATCACTAAGCTCATATGATCCCACAGGTATCTCGAAAATATGCTCCCCAATATGGAATAAATTATTATCGTAGTCCACATTTGGGACCGAGTTGTACATATGAAAATCAATTAGTGCACATTCATAGCTCCCACTTAATTCTATGGGAGGATGATAATTAGCTATTAAAATCGAGTTGTTACCCGTCAACGTTAGTGCTGTTGCCATTTCGAAAGATTATTGATAAGTGAATTAATAGTACTAGTTTCTTGTATTTTATTTTATTTTAAATTTGAATAAAATAAGCAAACCCCCTTCTATAACGTCCATTTTCTAGCGGGTCATCTTTACTTATTAATAAAAATCCATATTTTTCTCTCCAACAAAATTGACAAATATTCTTAAATGCCTACATGATCCTGATACACATGTTTCATATTGACTTCATCCTGCCTAAACATAATAATAAGGTTTGCATTGTCACGCACAAGATGCTTTGGGATGCGTGTATACGTTTGACACAAATAGAACACATCTATACTTTTATGTCTGCCCATGCAGAAGTATGCTCGAATATTATCCTGTTTTTCACATGCTACGTCATCGAAAATCATTATAGAGTTCTTTTTGGCATCGCTGGGTGCAACAACATTTTCATTTTCAGAAAATGTAAAGTAACCCATTCCTTTTATTGGTTTTATAAGTGTTTTTAAGTATTCATATTTAGGCTGATATAATGACTTTGAATATAAGTAAATATTCTCAAACTTTAATCCGTTAGGGCTTTCAATTAAACTAATCATAACATTGGTTTTCCCGCAATTTGAAGGTCCGACAATTAGAGCTCTTATTGAATTGGGTAACAAGCTACTATGTCTAAGTTGTTTGACAACACCATTTTTACAATCGATATTTTTTACTTCTATGTCATTTTTTTGTTTGATTAAACGCATATTAATGTTACTCTTTTGAGTAGATCGTTACTTGCTAAAATCTCATTGAAGAATAAACAACAAATAAAATGGTGCTGCGCTTTTATAAAATAGTAGTAATAAGCCACCACTCTACCTAGGAAGAGGTATTGTTAATAAAATAATAAACTCCCTACCAGTTGAACTGCACATACCGGGATATCAGTTTTGTGGTCCAGGAACAAAGCTTGAAGCTCGTCTAGCACGTGGTGACAAAGGAATAAATCCCTTGGATGCCGCTTGTAGAGAGCACGATATAGCTTATTCTAAATATAAAGATCTGGAAAATCGTCATAAAGCTGACACAATACTAGGTGAAAGAGCGTGGGAGCGTGTAAAAGCATCTGATAGTACTCTCGGTGAAAAATCCTCTGCATATTTCGTAACAAATTTGGTATGGGACTTCCACAAAAGCAAAAGAAACGAAAACCATGTAAAAATAAAAAGAAATTCATGACTCTTGTTCGAGACGCAACACGAGTGTTAAAGAAAGAAAAACCACTTGACATTCAAGCTGCGATTAAAGTAGCCCGAAAAGCTATGTCTAAGACCATTGGAAATAAGAAAAAAAAAGTTGTTATTCCTAGAGTAATCAACGTTCCTAAAATTGGAGGTTTTTTACCACTTGTGTCAATCTTGACAGCGCTCAGTGCATTAGGAGGAATGGCATCTGGTGGAGCAGCTATTGCTAGAAGCATTAATAGTGCTAATGCAAAAAAAGATCTAGAAGAGAATAAACGTCATAATAGAAAAATGGAGGCTATTGCTTTGGGTAGTGGACTCTATTTAAAACCGTATCAAAAAGGTTTTGGTATAACCACAAATAAAAAATTAATTTTTTATATATGAGCTGCCCAATAAACCGCTTTCGAACATTGATATTATAAACTTCGCACGCAAACATATCCCACATTTTAGAGGGGTTTACATGAGAAACGCCTTACCGAAAAATGTAAGAAAAAGAGAATGCGGCATCGTTAATTTGGACTCGTCAACTGGAGCTGGAACTCATTTTGATAGTTTGGAAATTTGCCACCCCCTATAGAACTTATAAGATATTTAGGCGGGAACATTCAATACAATTATAATCAAGTACAACAATTTGGTACTTTTAACTGCGGTCACTTATGTCTTAAGTTTTTAATGCTCACTTCAAAATCTTTTCTAAAATAATTTTTATATCAATCAAAATAAATAATTTACATTTAAATGGTTTAATACAGAAGAAAAAAAAATTGTTTATCATTTTTGAGTATATATATATAAATATTGTCTTTAAACTATCTCAGTTTGTTTGGAGTATCTGATTATTTCACATATAGCAAGCCCACTGTTTCTTGAAAACCAAAAACATAAAAAATAATAACAAATAACAGAAAAAAACACTATTTCTGGAAAACATAAAAAATAACAGGAAAACAACTACAAGCTGTTTATGAAAAATAACAACAAATAACAGGAAAAAAACACTGTTTCTGAAAAATAACAACAAATAGCAGAAAAAAACACTGTTTCTGAAAAACATAAAAAATAACAGCAAAACAACAACAAGCTGTTTATGAAAAATAACAACAACTTTTTTATTTTTTTTTTTTTTTTTTTTTTTATTAGTTCATGTATATTTACAATCTGTCTCTAATGACAATAAGCAAATGTTGTGAAGGTGTAACATAACATGGGGAAAGGACGTCACAGTTTTACTATTTATGGGTGAAAAAGACTATTTACAATATACAAATAGGGTGAGATGGGTGACCAAAGCGGCTCGGGTCTGAGTGGCAGGTCCAGAGGATGGCTCCTTTTTAGCCGCCTTGGGTGTTGGCTGTTGTCCAGCAGGCTTATTGCCAAATGGTTGCTGTGGCGTTCCAGTCTGGATATGTGACGAGTTCCGAGTTTACGGATTTCACTTCTGACTGAGGGTACATCCAGGTCCCTGTGTATCACTGAGTTTCTTACGTAGGTAGGCGCACCAAGAATCCTTCGGAGCAGCTTGCTCTGGAAGCGCTGGATGATTTCGATGTTGGACTCGGCTGCCGTCCCCCAGAGTTGGATGCCGTATGTCCAGATTGGTTTTATCAGCGCTTTGTAAAGCAACACTTTGTTGCGTGTGCTTAGCTGTGAGCGTTTACAGAGCAACCAGTTCATTTTGGCTACCTTAAGGTTTAACTGCGTCCTTTTGGTTTTGAGATGTGCCTGCCAGTTCAGTTGCCTGTCAAGGGTAAGGCCCAGGTACCTCACCTTATCCGCAACTGGGATGGGTGAACCGAGTAAGCTTACTGGTGGGCAGTTGAGCCTACGATTCGCAAAAGTCATGTGGAGTGACTTCTCTGTATTCACTGCGATGTTCCATCTTAGTAGCCATGGTTGCAGCAAGTCAAGCTGCATTTGTACGATTTCCGATGCCTCTGCGCGGTTCGTTGCTGAGGCGATGAAGGCTGTGTCATCGGCGTAGGAGGCAGCAAGGAGTTGGTCGTGTTGGAGCACGGGTAGATCTGCAGTGTATAGAGTGTATAAAATCGGACCCAGCACGCTGCCTTGTGGAACGCCAGCCTGAACTCGTTCTATCCTCGATTGAGAGCTTTCACACCTTACATAAAAGCATCTGTCCGTTAGGTAGGATTTAAGGGTTAGGTAGAGTGGTGCTGGGAGATGGAGCTTGATTTTGTGGAGAAGGCCGGCGTGCCATACCCGATCGAACGCCTGCTTGACATCCAGGAATACCGCAGAACAATATTTCTTTTCCTCAATCGAGCACAGGATCTCTTGGACAATGCGATGGCATTGCTCTGGTGTGCCGTGATGCTGCCGGAATCCAAATTGGTGGTCTGGGATTAACTTGCCTTCGTCCAGTAGTGGCAACACTTTAGTAGTCTTTCGAATACCTTGGAGAGTATTGCCAGCAGACTGATTGGACGGTAGGAGGCAACTTCATGTTCCGGTTTCCCAGGTTTCGGAATCATAATAACCTCTGCACACTTCCATTGGGATGGAAAGTGGTAGAGGTCAAAGATTCCATTGAAGATGTTAGCCAGCAGCTGTATCACTTTCGGCGGAAGGCACTTAAGGGTGACAGAGTCAATTCCGTCATATCCTGGGCTTTTTGTTGTTTTTAGGCGGTCAATTTCGCTTTGCACCTCTTCGGGCGTGACTCTGGAGATGGGGAGAGCCATTTGGCATGGAGTGTCCAAATAGGATTGTGTGGCGTCAGCTTCTTCAGCGCAGCATGTGTTGAAGGGGGTGAAGGTATTTGCCAGATGTGAAACAAACTCCTCAGCCTTTTCAGCACTCGACCTACACCATGTGCCATTAGAGCTCCGGATGGGAACTGTCCTCATGGTTGGCCTTTTGAGGTATTTGGTGGCGTTCCAGAGGCTGTGATCCGGGTTGTTGGGCTCCAGGTTTCGTAGAAAATCAGCTGTGGCGTCGTTTCGGAGATTGTAGTAAAGTGCTTTAAACTCCTAGATGGAGCGGTTGAAAGCCCTTTTATCCAGCGGGTTGCGGGTTTGCTGCCAAACTCTTCGAAGGCGTCTCTTCTCTCTCAGCGCGTTTGTTATTTCGTCTGACCTGGTAAATATGTCTTTCCGACTTACTGAGGCTCGACAGATCCGTGCAGGAGGTGTGCAGGCGAAAGCGGAGTCGCAGTTGTCACGCGTCAGCTTCTCCACAGTTTTGTCGATGTCCTCTCCGCTGTTGAGGCTGGCGGTGGGCTCAGTAATCGCTTCAAGCATTGTTTTAAAAGAGTCAATGTTGGAGCTCTTACTGAGTAGCCTGGTGGTGCGCTTGATCAGCTCGACTGGGGTGTCCAGCCAGACTTTGACCGCAGTGTGGTCGGAGTGAAGGTCAAAATCGGCTTCAGTGTGGACTCTGCTGTGGTTTATTCCTCGGGATATTGCAATATCCAGGATGTCAGGGCTCTTCTGGGGATCCGTTGGCCAGTATGTTGGTTGGCCGGACGAGTGGGTGGTCAAGTTGAGTATGCCTATGCAAGGCAAAAGGGCAACTCCTTTCGGGTTATAACACCTAGAGCCCCACCACGAGTGTTTAGCGTTAAAGTCGCCTCCGATGATGAATCTGGAGCCAAACGAGCGTAGAATCTGCAGAAAAGATTGAGTGTCGACTGTGTGTCTGGGAGGAGCATAGCAGGAGGCTATCGTAAGGTTTCCGAGGGGGGTGAAAATGCTCAGGGATGCCGCTTGGAGCCATGGAAGTAGGGTTGGCGAGTTTTCTGCATACTTCAGCTTCGATTTTATGATGATGGCAGCTCCACCTCTGGCGTTGCCGCTGGGGTGGTTTGCCTGGAGAAGGTCGTATCCGCTGATTTTGAAAAACGATTGCGTGGTAAGGTGGGTCTCTGAGACGAGCATGATGTCAACGTTGTTCCGTTTAAGGTATAAGTCGATCTCGGGCCTACTCTTGCATAGGCCGTTAGCATTCCATATGACAAGCTTGAGACCTACTTGCATAATTGGGCCAGGATCGTGTTCATCATGAGTGTCATTTGCTCCATTTGGGCCTGCAGAAGTTTTATTATTTGTTCCAAGTGAGCATAGGAGGAGCCGATTTGCTGCGTTGGTGGAGCATTGGGGTTGTCGTAAGAGGGAGCGTTGAGGGTTGCAAGGTTTTTGGCAACTCCAGCATACGTCATACCCGGCTGCGTGTAGGATGAGGGGGGATTTTTCAACATTGGGTTGACGATCCCGGTGCCCGAGCGGTTGCGTACTGTGGCAGGGCGAGTTTGAGTCTTACCTTGGTCTCGTTGCTTGACTCTTTCCTTGTATACTCTGCAGCCTCTGTTGGAAGCGGTGTGGCGTTCGTTGCAGTTCGCGCACTCTGGGGGCAGGTCCTTGCTTTTTAAGCACTTGTTTGTCTCGTGATTGCCAGAGCACTTGACACATCTCCAGGGTTTGTTGCAAAAGTTTTGGGTGTGGTTGAACTCTTGGCATCTGTGGCATTGTACGAGCTCATTCCTTTTCCTGGGAGGCTCGATGACAACGACGGCGTTGCACAGGCGAGTGATGGAGAAAACATCTTTGTTGTTCACTGCTGGCTCCAAGTCAATGAAGAACATAGGCAATGGCGATTTGGTTATCCTATGTTTTGCATTGGTGAGATGGCGCACGTTGTGACCAAGCTTGATTATTTCGTCGCGGATGAGACTTAGAGGGGTACTGTGGTGCAGATGCCTGATGACAGCTCTGTACGCTCTTTCGTTTTTTAGTTGATAGCTGTGAAATTCAACCTTGCTTGACTCTAGTGCACGGATTAACTTTTTGTAGTCGTCGATGCTGGTGGTCATGACACGAACCTGACCGTCTCTACCTGCTTTATACGAGAAGTTGTCGCTTTTTATTGTGTCAATTATAAAGATTAGCATGTCGGAGATGTCGCCAACAGAAGAGATAAAGATGGGGGGAGTCTTGGGTGCAGAGGTGCTGGGCTCTGCTGCGGCGGTTGCAGCATTTGACTGAGAGTCGTCGTTCTGGGCGAGTAGCGCAAACTTGTTGGAGCTTAGAGCTGCACTTGCGGCTGGCTTGCGTCGGGTTACGCAGTCCTCGGTTGAGCTCACTTCGGATCAATATGATGCCGACTCAGTTGATGAGTGGGCTGAAAGATTTTTAGAGTTAGCAGGTTTCATGCGCTTCACTGCATGAGACGTCTGCTTTCTCCGGAGGGAAGTTGACTTCCGGGAGACGATCTGCCACGAGACGGGTCCCGCAGCACTGCCACTCGGTGCGTCTTCAATATCCATTCTGCTGGCCAAGGTTGGCCGCGAAGGGATTCAATTCCCTAGTGGGACGATAACTTAATTTTCGGGAGCAGCCTCAAAGTAAGCACCACGAAAATTTTGTTTTGAACAGTGCCCAAGAGTAGGCAACACTTCACTAATATTCTGAAGCCCGAAAGTGTGCAATGGTATTATGCCTTTTTCTGATTGGCTGACCGGCCAGAAAAGTCAACCGGTAGCTGCTGAACGTTATCAGCAAGTTGCCGACTTTAAGCACTTTTAACGCTGGTAATTGTTTTGTTTTGTCTTTGTTTGTTGACGAGAACAAATCCACAGGCACATGCGTACACTTTGACCGTCACGATGCGAGTGAAATAACAACAAATAACAGAAAAAAACACTGTGTCTGAAAAACATAAAAAATAACAGCAAAAAAAAAATAAACACTGTTTCTGAACAACATAAAAAATAACACCAAAACAAGGACAGAACAACCTGTTATTAAAACCACCCTCTTTTACGCTCGCTGATCAAGTTAATTGGCTTACTATCATAAGTATACTAAAATGAATGAGCATGTACTACAGGAGCTTACAAAAACAAGAAATGCGTTATAAAGAAAATTTCGAAGTATTAAATTAGGCAAAGCCGCAAATGAATACCAGTTGGAGGAAACATTTAAGCCTATAACAGAACCACTCAAAAAGATTATTAAAGGAAATAGGGAAATTAAGCCATACCCCCGAATCAAAAAAGAAGAGAAAGATAAAAGTGTAAATGAGGTGGCAGAGAATGGAAATAATACTAGCGAATTTTATGACGCAATAGATGGGGAAATTGATGAAAAACAGTCATTGCATGATTCGCTTATATCGAGTGAACAAAGCTATACTAACCTCGCTACAGCAGGCAATAAAGATTATAATCAGTCAAATGTAGTACATGATGATAGTTTTAATCTCAGTCTAAATGAGTTAGAGCGTGAGGGACAGTTAGATAAAGCGTTTGGACCAAGTAATAATAAAGGAGAAACTAAATTAGGCAGCTCTAAAATAAACGTAAACAACAAAAGACTTGAACTGGAAACGGGTGAAAGTGGAATCTTAATCCTGGATTGTATTCTTTAATCTTTTTAAAAAATCCACATGCTTATAACCAATTGGATCTGCATATAAGGAAATCTTGTCAAAAACAAATGCTCACAAAAAAAATCATCAGCCAAATGAAGCACTAAAGGGTAATCGCTCCAAAAAGTATACTGATATAATAAAAAAATTTTTTCCCGAAAGTTGTTGAGCCAAGTGCAGTGTCTACACCTTTGAATAATAAAAAATCTACACATAAAGGCGGAACTCTTATGATACTCAACAAGCATAAACCAAATTATGTATACTGGGATAATCCTAATGAAATTGTAAATAGACTTAAGCTTTTGATCGCTTCACAGGCAGCTGGTAACAGTAGTCATAATAATGAAATTGTATCGATAATTGAAGAGTTGCGAGAAGCAAACATAATTTTTTTATAAATATTATAAACACTCATTTAATATTCTTATTATTAATATGTCACTTGGTTTGGTCATTTCTCGAACGATAAAGAACGCTCGGAGAAGTTGAAAAGGGGGATTGAAGCTGTGAGTGGGATTCATATTGATGAGGATGGTAACCTAAATGCCCAAAACAAAAGCATTAAAATTCAATCAGCCCCATAAATAACGATGATTTGGTAATCAAAGAATATGTTGATGTTAGGGTATTTGAATTAAAAACAAGTGGAAACGTTGCAGTCGGACGCAACCGACTGCGGCATACTCGATACCAGTATTAAAACAGGTAAAAAGAGGCCTGATTGCAAAGGGGTACGGATGGGACAAGGGTGTACGCTGCCTTAAAGATTCTCCGATGCAGATAGGGATGCCACCAACTATCTTCCTTCCAAATTTGGTGACTCTAGCTGAAAGTTTGTAAGAGCTGTTGAAAGGGGGGCTGGGGGCGGTATGATTGGGTGTGGCATCCAAATTTTTACTGCAGATCTTTGCGAAATGTCAATTGCTATCTTCATACCATATTTGGTGACTCAAGCTCGAAAATTGTTAATGTGGGGAAAGGGGGGCTGGGGGCGGTATGGGTGGTCGTGGAATCCAAATGTTTGATGCAGATCTTTCTGGAATGTCAATTGCTACCTTCATACAAAATTTGGTGACTCTAGCTCGAAGTTTGTAAAAGGTGGGGAAAGAGGAGCTAGGGGCGGTATGGGTGAATGTGGCATCCAAATTTTTACTGCAGATCTTTGTGAAATGTCAATTGCTATCTTCATACCAAATTGGTGACTCTAGCTCGAAAATTGTTAAATGTGGGGAAAGAGGGGCTGGGGGCGGTATGGATGGGCGTGGCATCCAAATTTTTGATGCAGATCTTTGTGGAATGTCAATTGCTATCTTCATACCAAATTTGGTGACTCTAGCTCCAAAATTGTTAAATGTGGGGAGCGGGGGGCTGGGGGCGGTATGAGTGGGCGTGGCATCCAAATTTTTGATGCAGATCTTTGTGGAATGTCAATTGCTATCTTCATACCAAATTTGGTGACTCTAGCTCGAAAATTGTTAAATGTGGGGAAAGGGGGGCTGAGGCGGTATGGGTGGGCGTGGCATCCAAAGTTTTGATGCAGATCTGTGTGGAATGTCAATTGCTATCTTCATAACAAATTTGGTGACTCCAGCTCGAAGTTTGTAAAGAGTGGGGAAAGGGGGGCTGGAGGCTGTATGGCTGTATGGCTTGGCGTGGCATCCAAATTTTTGATGCAGATCTTTGTGGAATGTCAATTGCTATCTTCATACCAAATTTGGTGACTCTAGCTCGAAAATTGTTAGATGTGGGGAAAGGGAGGCTGGGGCGTAATGGGTGGGCGTGGCATCCAAATTTTTGATGCAGATCTTTTTGGAATGGCAATTGCTATCTTCATACCAAATTTGGTGACTCTAGCTCGAAAATTGTTAAAAATGGGGAAAGGGGGGTTTGGGGGTGGTATGGGTGGGCGTGGCATCCAAATTTTTGATGCAGATATTTGTGGAATGTCAATTGCTATCTTCATACCAAATTTGGTGACTCTAGCTCGAAAATTTTTAAATGTGGGGAAAGGGAGGCTGGGGCGTAATGGGTGGGCGTGGCATCCAAAGTTTTGATGCA
Organism: Scaptomyza flava; assembly: GCA_030179655.1. Classification (NCBI taxonomy): domain Eukaryota; kingdom Metazoa; phylum Arthropoda; class Insecta; order Diptera; family Drosophilidae; genus Scaptomyza; species Scaptomyza flava. The sequence goes on along the minus strand of JARNME010000495.1, from coordinate 700,381 downwards.
GATCTGTGTGGAATGTCAATTGCTATCTTCATACCAAATTTGGTGACTCTAGCTCGAAGTTTGTAAAAGGTGGGGAAAGAGGAGCTAGGGGCGGTATGGGTGGGCGTGGCATCCAAAGTTTTGCTGCGAATCTATGTGGAATTTCAATTGCTACCTTCCTTCCAAATTTGGTGACTCTAGCTCGAAGTTTGTTAAATGTGGGGAAAGGGGGGCTGGGAGCGGTATGGGTGGGCGTGGCATCCAAATTTTTGATGCAGATCTTTGTGAAATGTCAATTGCTATTTTCATACCAAATTTGGTGACTCTAGCTCGAAAATTGTAAAAAGTGGGGAAAGGGGGGCGAAATGGGTGGGCGTGGCTCCAAAACTTTGATGCAGATTTTTGGGGGTCGTTACCAGCTATCTTCCCACCAAATTTTGAGGCTCTAGCTCCACAACTCTGGAAGATACACGCATTCCCGTTTTTGACGAAACGTTCGGGTGGATGGTGGCGGCTAGGGCAGTATTGGTGGGCGTGGCATCCAAACTTTTGATGCAGTTTTTAGGGGGTCATTATCACTTATCTTGGCACCAAATTTGGTGGCTCTAGCTCAAAAACTGTGGGAGATATAGCCATTTCTGATTTCAAAATGTGGGGGGCTGGGGGCGTAATGGGTGGGCTTGGCTCCAAAACTTTGATGCAGTTTTTTGGGGGTTGCTAGTAGCTATCTTCTTACCAAATTTGGTAGTTCTAGCTGTAAGGATGTGCAAAATATGTGGATTTATCGGTTTTGAGTTATCGAATTTATCGATTTGCCAGCCCCCCAGTTATCGTAGAACCCCCATCTTGACACTTTAATTTACTATCCCATGGATAAAGAGAATTTTAAAGTTTCAAGTCTCTAGCTTGAAGGGTGTGGAAAAAACTTGCACACATACGGACGGACAGACGTACAGACGGACAGACACCATGACGGACATTGCACAAAACCAATATACTCTTTACCTTCGGTATCGAGTATAAAAAGTCAAACGGCTTATATTACTCTATAACTAAGTTATTAGATGATGTTAACAAAGTTAGCAATGAAATCATTTTAAGAATAAACAGTAATAATGAGTTTGTAAGCAAGCAGGTACATCAAGAAACAAGTCGGGAAAGCCCGACTAGAAGATACCCTGAACCCAGTTGCAATAAATATATTTAATTTATATAAGACTTTGGTATACTGGCTTAGCTTCCATCGATTAAGTTCAATATCTCCGGTGTTTCTCAACCGATTTGGACGAAATTTTCAGAAAAGTTCTATCATTATCCATGTACGTCAACCCTCATTTTTCCATTTTCCAAATTCGATATTTTTTGTTATCGATATTATGTGTATATCGGAAACCAGAATAGTTATCGATAATTTGAAGCAAGTTTGTTCTGCTTATGGTTAAGGAGAACTTAAATACAAAATCTGAAGTCTCTAGCTCTTGTAATCTCTGAGATCCTCGAGTTCATACAGACTGACAGACGGACAGACAGACGGAAATGGCTATATCGTCTCGGCTGTTGATGCTGATCAAGAATATATATACTTTATGGGGTCGGAGATGCTTCCTTCTGCCTGTTACATACTTTTGCACAAAACCATTGTACCCTTATTTACCCATTTTGTGGGTTAAGGGTATAAAAAACCAAATGTGAAATCAGTTCGCTGTTAAGTCAATATGAGTCCAGAGAAGTTTGGACACTACTCAAGCGATAGGAAGCATTTGGAGTATTTACACAGAAATGGAAAAATATTAGTGGGTTTTATCGTTGATGAGGATGGAAATTTAAATATACAGAAAAAACGAATCATATGTTGTATACAACCGCAGGAGGCGAATGACTTGGTTAAAAAAAAAAACGTTGATACACGATGCAACAGAGTGTTGTGGCGACCTTTGCATGTGTAACAGTTAAAGCTACTCTGGCGAAGCAATTTAAACAAAGTTGAAGCTGCCTTATGTAGGAGGCCCTATCGTTAAATGCCATTTGCAGAAACCTTGGACATGAACGGATGGGGTGGTTCTCTTTGGAACACAGTTTGCAGGTCAAAGTTTGCTTGGAAGGTTGCGCATTCACTTTGACCTTTGCTTCGAAAGAGTTAATTTTTTTCTGGGCTGCCTCTTTACGATGAAATTGAGCTTGGACTCTCGTGTTAGGCCCTATGTCTTCTATCGCCTCCAGCGTGCGATGACGCTCGCTAAGGAAACTGTCGAATTCGACCCAAGTTGGGATATCGGATTGATTGTGGAGTGACTGTTCCCATAAGGATAGGGTAAGTTTCGGCAGTCTGGACGAGCAGAGGAAAACGAGTAAACAATCCCAGTTTTCAATGCTGACCTTGGCCAACTTGAAAGCTGTCAAACATCCCTGGATTGTACTCTGGAGCTCTTTCAAAGCATTCCCGGACTCTTGGGAAACTGATGGCAGATTAAATAGAATCTTAAGCTGGCTGTTCACCAACAGCCGCTTATTTTCGAATCTTTCTGAAAGATTCTGCCACGCAGACTGAAAACCGTCAAGTGTCAGTGACGGATTTCGAAACGATACCCTTTGCCTCGCCGCTTGTCTTAGCGTTGAGGTGGAACCGTTTCTCGACTTGGGTCAATCGCGGATTATCGATATAAATTGCAGTGAAAAGATAACGGAAGGTCGGCCAGCGCAGATAGTCTCCATCGAAAACCTCAGTGTCAATTGGGGGGAGACTATAGCCCCTGGATACAGACTGGACCATGGGCTGTGCTTGCATTTTGGTCGAAGCAGCGTCAATACTTTCACTCAATTGAGCGACACAGCGTTCATAAACGGAATAGCAATGCTCATACTTCGCTTGCATGATTTCAAAATCACCGCTGGAACCGGCGCCTTGGGACCCGTGCTCGAAAGCTAACTCTACTTTCTCCCATATGGATCGGATCTGGTCCCGACGCACTTGAAGTGTAAACAAATTGGCTAGGTCTGTCCGACACAGCGATAAAATCCTTGAGGGCCATGTCTGATTCGGTCACAACTTTTTGGGATGTTTGTCTGGTTACGCGTGCGGTTTCTTGCGGAATTGCCAAACTCTCGGATTTGAATTCGGATATGGTAACAGACGATTTTTGTCTGGACACGGATGACGCGGACAAGCTGCGAACACTTGACAAGGATGAACGACGAACTTTAGACAATGAAGGACGCGGTTTCGGTTTTTCCTTCTGTGCCTTTGACATAATAAGCTCTCTATGGAGCTGGAGACTTATGCAGTGAGAAGCAACAACAAAAAAAAATTGTTACCGTGAGAACAGAAAAAACTGCCAAAGACAATGTATTATTTGGAAGGAATATGTCTTTACAGAGTATTTATTTTTAAGGTCCGGTTCCAGTACAATAAAAAATTCCTGGCAGGAATTTGTGATATATTTTGGAAGCGTGGGCACAAGATTTTATAGTGTGACCATAGTCCACTAATTTGTGGTAAAAATATGGCATTTTGCCTTATATAGCTTAAGAGATACATGGTCATACTAAGGCATCAAATTTAAAAAGTAAACAAACACACAAACACAAAATAAACAAGTGGAAACGTTGCAGTCGGACGCAACCGACTGCGGCATACTCGATACCAGTATTAAAAATTTTGATCCATCCATGTGGGATGTCAATTGCTATCTTGATAACAAATTTGGTGACTCTAGCTAAAAGTTTGTATAAGGTGGGGAAAGGGGGGCGGAATGGATGGGCTAGGCTCCAAAACTTTGATGCAGATTGTTGGGGGTCGTTGCCAGCTATCTTCTTACCAAATTTGGTGGCTCTAGCTCCACTACTCTGGAAGATACACGCATTCCCGTTTTTGACGAAGCGTTGGGGTGGATTTGGCCGGCTAGGGCAGTATTGGAGGGCACGGCATTCAAACTTTTTATGCAGTTTTTGGGGGGTCATCATCACCTATCTTGGCACCAAATTTGGTGGCTCTAGCTCAAAAACTGTGGGAGATATAGGCTTTTTTGACTTTAAAATGCGGGGGGTCTGGGGGCGGAATGGGGGGCGTGGCTCCAAAATTTTTGATGCAGTTTTTTGGGGGTTGCTAGTAGCTATCTGCTCACCAACTTTGGTAGTTCTAGCTGTAAGGGTGTGTGAAATATGCGGATTATCGTTTTTGAGTTATCGAATTTATCGATTTGCCAGCCTCCCAGTTATCGAAGAACCCCAATCTTGACACTTTAATTTACTATCCCATAGGTAAAGAGAATTGGAAAGTTTCAAGTCCCTAGCTTGAAGGGTGTGGAAAAAACTTGCACACATACGGACGGACAGACGGACAGACACCATGACGGACATTGCACAAAATCAATATACTCTTTACCTTCGGTATCGAGTATAAAAATAAAAGATGAATAGTGCGAATAAGTTTATACCTTTGTTGGTAGCATATGTTGTTGCAGTGCCAATACTTTCCCATGCCTGTCTCACCGAAACAAAGTTAAAATGTTTGTTGTCTGTCAACCTCCAAAGGCATGGTCGCGACTCGACTGATTTAATGAGCAAAATCTTCCCCTCGTGACTAAAATTTTCCACCCGTTTTTTGGTTTTTTTTTCCATTATTATTTATAAGTTTTTATAAACGTTTTACAAAATGTGTTTGCTGGCCTGGGCACAAAAAGATATATGATTTGGTATTTCCTGCGCCCAGCGCCAGTGTGTACATATTAAATAAATCTATACTATCGATAAGCAGCTTAGTATTTTTTGCTACGTTGCTGGATACCTAGAACACACGCAGCCAAAAAAAAACTATTCCTGCTGCGACGATTTTGTATGGAAAATTTTTTTTTTGCTGTACTGGATACCCACCTTTACGGAGAAAAAAATATCAAAACATCTTTTGTGTATTGAATTTAATTTATTTTTACATATATTATATAATAGATGATGGAATAAAAAAAAATACCAATACTTTTTTTATTTTTTTATTATTTTTGTATAAATGGTTTTATTTTTTTGTGTGTACAAATAATTTTTATTTATTTGTTTTGTGTGTATAAATAATAATATATTGTTTTTGATAAATAAAATTTTTTTTTTAGTGTATAAATGTAAAAAAGGTAAAAAGTTTTTTTTTTTTGTGTGTAAAGGGTTTTTGTTGCGTATGGAAAAATTCAAACATTTTATTTTGACATTATTTAAATTATATTTTTTGTAGTGTATAAATGACACATAAGAGGGTTTTTGTATATTTTATATATATAATGTAAAGCAATTTTTTTTTTTTTTTATATACCAAAAAATAGTGTACAAAAATATTTAGGTAGTATATTCTTAGTCGGATATGCCCCACTTGCGGAAAGGGTATTTTTTAGAATTATATCGCAAGCTTATTCGAAAAAAGTATATACCCCACTTGGTGGAAAAAAGGTGGGTATGTAAAACCGTTGGTTACTGGCATATGCTGCGGAATGAGCAGAATCGGAACGGCTTGGAGTCAGTGACCAACATATATACGTATGTTTGTGTGTGCGGAGTGTCACCGTTGATTTATGTCTGTATACATTCAATTATTTGGTGGATGATTTTTTCAACCAATTATTCTTTTATATGCACTTATGGAAAACAAAAAGTGGTGGCGGATAGAGGAAGATGGAAACACTTGTTAGTTTTCGTTATATTATAGTGGCGCAAAAAAAAAATTGAATTATATGCATATAAAAATGTATGTAAAACATACATACATATATAGAGGCAACGGACGAAAGGAAAATGCGCAAGAATTATTTTTATTAGGAAAGCTTAAACGGGCTGCGTTTAAGACTTAATAAAAAATACTTGCACATACATATAAATAATATAAAATAGGAATTTATATTACTTATCTGGTTTAAAAAAAGTGGACAAAATGCTTGTAGATGTGTAGTGTGTGTGTCGATGAAAGTCCACCGTAACTTGCTGGGGCGATCGATAATTATTAATCCTTTATTATCCGGCTCGAAGGACCATGAAAACGTCGGGGGGTGGAGTCTTTGAATGGCGCACACACGACAAGAAAAATATGTTCAACCGCAAATGAGTTAAATGAAATACCACTAAGAATCTTCGGGTTGTTTGCGCGTGGGCGTAGAACTTCTTTTTATTAGTTGAAAATCAGTACTGACTTACAAGCCGACTGAGCATGCTCAGCAAGCTAATAACATTATGTTAACATTAAAAGCATGAAATGAACGGAGAGAGTGCGAGCTTTTATGCAAGCTTCAGGTGGGGAGCTACAGATGCCGCTGCCTACTTTCCGGCTTGAACATTCCGCCCCCCTTGCAATATAGTTGCAAATGAATGGAATAGGACTTGGGGAGCGGACCTTATTGGCTGCAGACTCCAGACAGGATCCACCCAAACGTTGTGTTCTGAGCCACTGGCCCATGTTCGCTCGGAAGCACTCCTGGCTGAATAATGTAGCCGTATACATCGGCACCCAACACCAAACTCACTGTAGACGGCAGAAACCATCTTGAGTCAGCCAACACAATGTTAGGAACGCTTTCCCTGAAACGTTCCTCAACCGGCACCTTTGGTGTTTGGAAGTTGAGGTTCTGGATAACCTCCATGTGACAGTCCTTCTCGAAGGTGCCGTTCTTGGATTTGATGCGAGCACTGACCCTGTCATCGAGCCTGGTGGCGGAGAGGCCTAGAGCCTTTGCCCAGGAGGCATCGATGCGTCTGTGTGGACTGCACGGGTCGACCAGTGCCCGCATCTCGAAGGTTTTCTCACCGACAGTGACAAGGACTATCACTGTCGGCAAGACTGCTAGCTCCAGAGTGGATGGTGGTGTTGGGTGTCGTTGCACTCGGACCGGAGAGCGTCTCCTCGTGTGACGCGGTGAGTCCTGAGACCGGCTCCTTGGTCGAGCACCTTGTGGGGAGGCCGGAGAGTCATCCTCATTTAGGTGGAGCAAGGTGTGGTGCTCACCATCGCAGACGCGTCACCTCGCTCCACTGCGACACGTTCGCCCGGAGTGCTGATGCGCCAGGCAGTTGGGGCAGTACTTGTTGATAAGTACTGCCCGCAGACGCTTCTCAGCGTCGAGATGCATAAAACGCTGGCATTTCTTAAGGGCATGGACACCCCGGCAGACTCGGCAGCGGCAAGACGCGACACCGCGTGGACGACTTGCCTGTTTTTGCGTCTTGGATGTGGGTGCCATGGCTCTTCGAATGTTGTCTGAGGAAATATAAACAAAAAAGGAATTAGACAACAAACTCTTATTGAAATAAATAGTTAGTCACGACATTGGAGGTTTGGGTTCGGGATGGATTGGAAGGAGGATAAGCTTGGCCACAGGCCTTTTTATAATCCCTCGGGTTGTGAGTACATCGACCACTCGGACCCGGTCATCCTGCCCCGCATGAGTTTCCTGGACGCGACCCAAACGCCATTCGTTGGATGGAAGGTTATACTCCTTGACAACTACCATGTCGCCTTGTTGCAGGTTCCACTCGGGTAGTTGCCACTTTGTCCTTTTGTGGAGCTCCTTCAAGTACTCTTCTTTCCAACGGAAACAAAAGTGTTGGTTAAGAGCCTTGAGCCGTTGCTACCTATTTAGAATTGACGCAGCATCTCCCTCGATTTCTGGCTCACTAACGGCGAGGAGTGGGCCTCCTACCAGGAAGTGCCCTGGTGTTAGCGCCAGCAAGTCTGTCACATCCTCGAATAGTGGGGAAATTGGTCTTGAATTCAGGCAGGCTTCGATCTTTGAAAGGAGGGTGGAGAGTTCTTCAAAGGTATATTTGAAGGTTGCGGTCGACTTGTAAAATAGCGCTTTGAAGCTTTTGACACCAGCCTCCCACAAGCCGCCCATATATTTCGCACTTGGTGGATTGAAGTGCCACGAAAGACAGTGGTGACTGTATGACGTCTCGACGCGCGCTTTTGTAGCCGCCAAGAAGTCACGAGTGATTACTCTGGAGGCTCCAACAAACGTTTTCCCATTGTCGGAGTAGACTTTGGACGGACACCCGCGTCTTGCTATGAAGCGAGCAAACGCTGCAAGGAATTTGTCCGTAGTCAAGTCGGAAGTGGCTTCAAGATGGATTGCCTTCGTGCTGAAGCACACAAAGACACACACATAGCCATTGGTTATGAGGCAAGCACGACCAGTGTAGTTCTTTATTTTGAACGGTCCAGCAAAGTCGATGCCAGTGTGTGTAAAGGGACGTGAAAATGTCGATCTTTCCTCCGGTAGGCTACCCATAAGCTGAGTCTGGAGTTTTTTCTTGAACACTACACAGGCTCGACAGGAGTTGGTCACGGATGTGATCAGAGTCTTGAGCTTAGGGATCCAGAACCTAGAACGAATGAGACGCATCATTAATTGATTTCCACCATGCAGCGAAATCTGATGCGTGAACTTGACAAGGAGACGGCTGAACGAACACGAGTATGGGAGGATAACAGGGTGCCGCTCGTCATAGTTCAGGTTGCTGGATTTGCAGATGCGACCGGATGCTCGAATGATGCCCTTTGGATCAAGAAACGGATTGAATTTTAGAATGTTGCTAGATGCTGGCAAGCTGCGCTTGTCACGAAGGCAATCATATTCCTTTGGAAAGGAATTCCGTTGAGTAATGAGAACGAGTCGCTCTTGAGCTTCTAGAAGCTCACTATTTTGGAGTTGGTGTGTTGGAAACAACAGCTAGGATTCGCGACATCGCTTAGCGAATCTGAACACGAATGCGGTAACTCTTAAAGCCCGGCCAAAATTGGAGAAACGTTCTAGTGGATCGAACGACGGAACTAGTTCTGCAGTGTGGGCCTTAACTGGACGCTGCTCTAATTCACTCTCAAGATTGGAATCCGATAGAATTGGCCATTGTTCTCGAGGGAGACGTAACCAGTCAGGACCGTTCCACCACAGATGGCTGTCCTTTAGCTCTTGTGGTGACACCCCACGACTAGCTAAGTCCGCAGGATTGTCCTCCGACCGCACGTGCGACCACGCTTGACAGTCAGTAAGCTGGCCGATCTTGGATATGCGGTTGGCGACGAACGTTGTCCAGAAGCAGGGTGATCTGCGGAGCCAGGCCAAAACGATTGTTGAGTCTGTCCAGTAGAAGGTTTCGGGCTTCGCTATGGGCATCTGAGGAATGATAGCTAAAGATAACTCAGCCAGAAGTACAGCCCCACACAGCTCGAGTCTCGGCAGTGACACTGTCTTGACTGGAGCTACTCTCGTCTTGGACGTCAGTAGGTGGACTGAGACCTCGCAGCCTACTTCTACGCGAACATACAACGCTGCTCCGTACGCCTTTTGGGAGGCATCGCAGAAGCCATGGATCTGAATGGACGCTTTCGGTTGAAAAGAAATCCACCTAGGAACTCGAATAACTCCAAGACGGGGATGATTGGCAGTGAAATCTTCCCAACGCTGAACAAGTTGGGAAGGCATCGGGTCGTCCCAGCCAAGCTCATGGATCCAGATTTCCTGCATGAAAATCTTTGCGCGAACGATGACGGGAGCTAGACATCCTGCTCGATCAAAGAGCTTAGCTATCTCGGACAGGACTTCACGTTTAGTGACTGTCTCCTTTATAGGAATATCGGAAGGTGCGAAGAAGAACTCGTCTGTGTCAGCTTGCCACCGGATCCCCAAGGTTTTAGCAACGCTAGCTTCTTCGAATTCCAGGAAATCCTCGCGTAAAAGGTGGTCCTTAGGAATACCGCGGAGGACTTCCTTCTCATTTGAGGTCCATTTCCGTAGCGGAAAGCCTGCTGAGTCCAAAGCTCCTTGAAGCTCCTTGATGCTAGCGATTGCACACTGTTTCGTATGAGCTCCAGCTAACACATCGTCGACATACATGTAGTTGGAAATTATGTCACTAGCCCTCGGAAATTGAGCTAGCAGATCTTGAGCGAGCTGTTGCAAAACTCGAATTGCCAGGAACGGTGCGCAATTGACCCCAAACGTGACAGTGTTGAGCTCATAGTCACAGAGCTCTTGATCCTTATTCCTATAGAGGATCCTTTGGAAAGGAGTGTGATCTGGCCTCACAAGGATTTGCCGATACATCTTGGTGAAGTCAGCGTTGAAACCATAACGGAAAAAACGCCACTTCAAAATCTGAATAGTCAGATCAGATTGGAGAACTGGGCCTGTATGAAGGACATCATTCAAGCTCTTTCCGTTTGTGGATTGACTGGAAGCGTTAAATACTACGCGAACTTTTGTTGTAGTGCTGTCAGGTTTAAAAACAGCATGATGTGGAAGATAAAAGTTCAAAGTACTGGAAGAAGGGGGGACTTGTCGCATATGACCTAAGTCCAAGTATTCCTGGATCACAGAGTCGTACTGCTCCTTTAGAGGAAAGTTTCTGTTTTAACGAATCTCGTTTTTAAGAAACTGAGCTAGTGCGATTGACCTTGAATGTCCTAAATTGATGTGATCAGGATGTTTGAATGGAAGAGTGACACTGTATTTGCCACTTTTATCCCTAGACGTGGTGCGGATGAAGTTGTCCTCGCATATGGCCTCTCTCAAAACTTTGTGAGGAGGTTTTCCAACCGTTGGTCAGCCTTGACCGTGACACGAGTGGAAAATGCCGAGATAGAGGATGCAGCGCATGTAGTTATTGGGCCAGTAAGGATATAACCGAAAATGGTTTCTTGACCCAATAACGCACCACAGATGTTTGGAATGGAGCCACCAAGAAGAATGGATGGAAGGATATCTGCGCCTAACAGCACATCTATCTGCGAACTCCTATAGAAAGAAGGGTCAGCCAGTGGAATATTGGGCAGGTCTCTCACGGAACTCTCGGGGATCGGATGTGATGGTAGAGTCCCTGCCACACTTGGAAGTACAAACGCCGACGCTTCAATGCGAACTCGCGGCCTTGTAGGAGATCCTTTATTGAAGTGACATAACTTCTCAGGATTGGCTGCCACTGCTTGATTTAGTCCGGCCACTTGGGCTGTCACACATTTATAAGGAAGCTTGATGATTCTAAACATTCGCTCTGAAATGAATGTTGCTTCGGAGCCAGAATCAATCAACGCACGAGCCTTATAACACGTGCCTAGGTGGCATATGTAAGTTATGGCCGTGCCGAGCAAAACACCTTGCGTGTTGGACGTGAAATAATTGTGGATATTAGCCGGACTTTGATTTGAAGTGGACTGTATATCTGTAGTTGGAATGTATGGAGTAGCAGCCGAGCTTAAGGATGCTCCGGAAATAACTTGGGAAGGAGGGTCGCCACGATGCAACAGAGTGTTGTGGCGACCTTTGCATGTGTAACAGTTAAAGCTACTTGTGCAGTCTTTAAGCTGATGCCCTCTGGCGAAGCAATTTAAACAAAGTTGAAGCTGCCTTATGTAGGAGGCCCTATCGTTAACTGCCATTTGCAGAAACTTTGGACATGAACGGATGGGGTGGTTCTCTTTGGAACACAGTTTGCAGGTCAAAGTTTGCTTGGAAGGTTGCGCATTCACTTTGACCTTTGCTTCGAAAGAGTTAATTTTTTTCTGGGCTGCCTCTTTACGATTAAATTGAGCTTGGACTCCCGTGTTAGGCCTTATGTCTTCTATCGCCTCCAGCGTGCGATGACGCTCGCTAAGGAAACTGTCAAATTCGACCCAAGTCGGGATATCGGATTTATTGTGGAGTGACTGTTCCCATAAGGATAGGGTAAGTTTCGGCAGTCTGGACGAGCAGAGGAAAACGAGTAAACAATCCCAGTTTTCAATGCTGACCTTGGCCAACTTGAAAGCTTTCAAACATCCCTGGATTGTACTCTGGAGCTCTTTCAAAGCATTCCCGGACTCTTAGGAAACTGATGGCAGATTAAATAGCCACCAACAGCCGCTTATTTTCGAATATTTCTGAAAGATTCTGCCACGCAGACTGAAAACCGTCATGTGTCAGTGACGGATTTCGAAACGATACCCTTTGACTCGCCGCTTGTCTTAGCGTTGAGGTGGAACAGTTTCTCAACTTGAGTCAATCGCGGATTATCGATATAAATTGCAGTGAAAAGATCACGGAAGGTCGGCCAGCGCAGATAGTCTCCATCGAAAACCTCAGTGTCAATTGGGGGGAGACTATAGCCCCTGGATAAAGACTGGACCATGGGCTGTGCTTGCTTTTTGGTCGAAGCAGCGTCAATACTTTCACTCAATTGAGTGACACAGCGTTCATAAACGGAATAGCAATGCTCATACTTCGCTTGCATGATTTCAAAATCACCGCTGGAACCGGCGCCTTGGGACCCGTGCTCGAAAGCTAACTCTACTTTCTCCCATATGGATCGGATCTGGTCCCGACGCACTTGAAGTGTAAACAGGGATGCGCCTTCCGAGCCTGCAAATCTTGCCTCAAATTGGCTAAGTCTGTCCGACACAGCGATAAAATCCTTGAGAGCCATGTCTGATTCGGTCACAACTTTTTGGGATGTTTGTCTGGTTACGCGTGCGGTTTCTTGCGGAATTGCCAAACTCTCGGATTTGAATTCGGATATGGTAACAGACGATTTTTGTCTGGACACGGATGACGCGGACAAGCTGCGAACACTTGACAAGGATGAACGACGAACTTTAGACAATGAAGGACGCGGTTTCGGTTTTTCCTTCTGTGCCTTTGACATAATAAGCTCTCTATGGAGCTGGAGACTTATGCAGTGAGAAGCAACAACAACAAAAAATTGTTACCGTGAGAACAGAAAAAACTGCCAAAGACAATGTATTATTTGGAAGGAATATGTCTTTACAGAGTATTTATTTTTACGGAGAAAAAAATATCAAAACATCTTTTGTGTATTGAATTTAATTTATTTTTACATATATTATATAATAGATGATGGAATAAAAAAAATACCAATATTTTTTTATATTTTTTAATTTTTTTTTTTTGTATAAATGGTTTTATTTTTTTGTGTGTACAAATAATTTTTATTTATTTATTTTGTGTGTATAAATAATAATATATTGTTTTTGATAAATAAAATTTTTTTTTTAGTGTATAAATGTAAAAAAGGTAAAAAGTTTTTTTTTTTGTGTGTAAAGGGTTTTTGTTGCGTATGGAAAAATATTCAAAACATTTTATATTTTGACATTTATTTTAAATTTATTATATTTTTTGTAGTGTATAAATGACACATAAGAGGGTTTTTGTATATTTTATATATATAATGTAAAGCAATTTTTTTTTTTTTTTATATACCAAAAAATAGTGTACAAAAATATTTAGGTAGTATATTCTTAGTCGGATATGCCCCACTTGCGGAAAGGGTATTTTTTAGAATTATATCGCAAGCTTATTCGAAAAAAGTATATACCCCACTTGGTGGAAAAAAGGTGGGTATGTAAAACCGTTGGTTACTGGCATATGCTGCGGAATGAGCAGAATCGGAACGGCTTGGAGTCAGTGACCAACATATATACGTATGTTTGTGTGTGCGGAGCGTCACCGTTGATTTATGTCTGTATACATTCAATTATTTGGTGGATGATTTTTTCAACCAATTATTCTTTTATATGCACTTATGGAAAACGAAAAGTGGTGGCGGATAGAGGAAGATGGAAACACTTGTTAGTTTTCGTTATATTATAGTGGCGCAAAAAAAAAAATTGAATTATATGCATATAAAAATGTATGTAAAACATACATACATATATAGAGGCAACGGACGAAAGGAAAATGCGCAAGAATTATTTTTATTAGGAAAGCTTAAACGGGCTGCGTTTAAGACTTAATAAAAAATACTTGCACATATATATAAATAATATAAAATAGGAATTTATATTACTTATCTGGTTTAAAAAAAGTGGACAAAATGCTTGTAGATGTGTAGTGTGTGTGTCGATGAAAGTCCACCGTAACTTGCTGGGGCCGATCGATAATTATTAATCCTTTATTATCCGGCTCGAAGGACCATGAAAACGTCGGGGGGTGGAGTCTTTGAATGGCGCACACACGACAAGAAAAATATGTTCAACCGCAAATGAGTTAAATGAAATACCACTAAGAATCTTCGGGTTGTTTGCGCGTGGGCGTAGAACTTATTTTTATTAGTTGAAAATCAGTACTGACTTACAAGCCGACTGAGCATGCTCAGCAAGCTTATAACATTATGTTAACATTAAAAGCATGAAATGAACGGAGAGAGTGCGAGCTTTTATGCAAGCTTCAGGTGGGGAGCTACAGATGCCGCTGCCTACTTTCTGGTTTGAACATTCCGCCCCCCTTGCAATATAGTTGCAAATGAATGGAATAGGACTTGGGGAGCGGACCTTATTGGCTGCAGACTCCAGACAGGATCCACCCAAACGTTGTGTTCTGAGCCACTGGCCCATGTTCGCTCGGAAGCACTCCTGGCTGAATAATGTAGCCGTATACATCGGCACCCAACACCAAACTCACTGTAGACGGCAGAAACCATCTTGAGTCAGCCAACACAATGTTAGGAACGCTTTCCCTGAAACGTTCCTCAACCGGCACCTTTGGTGTTTGGAAGTTGAGGTTCTGGATAACCTCCATGTGACAGTCCTTCTCGAAGGTGCCGTTCTTGGATTTGATGCGAGCACTGACCCTGTCATCGAGCCTGGTGGCGGAGATGCCTAGAGCCTTTGCCAAGGAGGCATCGATGCGTCTGTGTGGACTGCACGGGTCGACCAGTGCCCGCATCTCGAAGGGTTTCTCACCGACAGTGACAAGGACTATCACTGTCGGCAAGACTGCTAGCTCCAGAGTGGATGGTGGTGTTGGGTTTCGTTGCACTCGGACCGGAGAGCGTCTCCTCGTGTGACGCGGTGAGTCCTGAGACCGGCTCCTTGGTCGAGCACCTTTTGGGGAGGCCGGAGAGTCATCCTCATTTAGGTGGAGCAAGGTGTGGTGCTCACCATCGCAGACGCGTCACCTCGCTCCACTGCGACACGTTCGCCCGGAGTGCTGATGCGCCAGGCAGTTGGGGCAGTACTTGTTGATAAGTACTGCCCGCAGACGCTTCTCAGCGTCGAGATGCATAAAACGCTGGCATTTCTTAAGGGCATGGACACCCCGGCAGACTCGGCAGCGGCAAGACGCGACACCGCGTGGACGACTTGCCTGTTTTTGCGTCTTGGATGTGGGTGCCATGGCTCTTCGAATGTTGTCTGAGGAAATATAAACAAAAAAGGAATTAGACAACAAACTCTTATTGAAATAAATAGTTAGTCACGACATTGGAGGTTTGGGTTCGGGATGGATTGGAAGGAGGATAAGCTTGGCCACAGGCCTTTTTATAATCCCTCGGGTTGTGAGTACATCGACCACTCGGACCCGGTCATCCTGCCCCGCATGAGTTTCCTGGACGCGACCCAAACGCCATTCGTTGGATGGAAGGTTATCCTCCTTGACAACTACCATGTCGCCTTGTTGCAGGTTCCACTCGGGTAGTTGCCACTTTGTCCTTTTGTGGAGCTCCTTCAAGTACTCTTCTTTCCAACGGAAACAAAAGTGTTGGTTAAGAGCCTTGAGCCGTTGCCACCTATTTAGAATTGACGCAGCATCTCCCTCGATTTCTGGCTCACTAACAGCGAGGAGTGGGCTTCCTACCAGGAAGTGCCCTGGTGTTAGCGCCAGCAAGTCTGTCACATCCTCGAATAGTGGGGAAATTGGTCTTGAATTCAGGCAGGCTTCGATCTTTGAAAGGAGGGTGGAGAGTTCTTCAAAGGTATATTTGAAGGTTGCGGTCGACTTGTAAAATAGCGCTTTGAAGCTTTTGACACCAGCCTCCCACAAGCCGCCCATATATTTCGCACTTGGTGGATTGAAGTGCCACGAAAGACAGTGGTGACTGTATGACGTCTCGACGCGCGCTTTTGTAGCCGCCAAGAAGTCACGAGTGATTACTCTGGAGGCTCCAACAAACGTTTTCCCATTGTCGGAGTAGACTTTGGACGGACACCCGCGTCTTGCTATGAAGCGAGCAAACGCTGCAAGGAATTTGTCCGTAGTCAAGTCGGAAGTGGCTTCAAGATGGATTGCCTTCGTGCTGAAGCACACAAAGACACACACATAGCCATTGGTTATGAGGCAAGCACGACCAGTGTAGTTCTTTATTTTGAACGGTCCAGCAAAGTCGATGCCAGTGTGTGTAAAGGGACGTGAAAATGTCGATCTTTCCTCCGGTAGGCTACCCATAAGCTGAGTCTGGAGTTTTTTCTTGAACACTACACAGGCTCGACAGGAGTTGGTCACGGATGTGATCAGAGTCTTGAGCTTAGGGACGGCTGAACGAACACGAGTATGGGAGTATAACAGGGTGCCGCTCGTCATAGTTCAGGTTGCTGGATTTGCAGATGCGACCGGATGCTCGAATGATGCCCTTTGGATCAAGAAACGGATTGAATTTCAGAATGTTGCTAGATGCTGGCAAGCTGCGCTTGTCACGAAGGCAATCATATTCCTTTGGAAAGGAATTCCGTTGAGTAATGAGAACGAGTCGCTCTTGAGCTTCTAGAAGCTCACTATTTTGGAGTTGGTGTGTTGGAAACAACAGCTAGGATTCGCGACATCGCTTAGCGAATCTGAACACGAATGCGGTAACTCTTAAAGCCCGGCCAAAATTGGAGAACCGTTCTAGTGGATCGAACGACGGAACTAGTTCTGCAATGTGGGCCTTAACTGGACGCTGCTCTAATTCACTCTCAAGATTGGAATCCGATAGAATTGGCCATTGTTCTCGAGGGAGACGTAAAAAGTCAGGACCGTTCCACCACAGATGGCTGTCCTTTAGCTCTTGTGGTGACACCCCACGACTAGCTAAGTCCGCAGGATTGTCCTCCGACCGCACGTGCGACCACGCTTGACAGTCAGTAAGCTGGCCGATCTTGGATATGCGGTTGGCGACGAACGTTGTCCAGAAGCAGGGTGATCTGCGGAGCCAGGCCAAAACGATTGTTGAGTCTGTCCAGTAGAAGGTTTCGGGCTTCGCTATGGGCATCTGAGGAATGATAGCTAAAGATAACTCAGCCAGAAGTACAGCTCCACACAGCTCGAGTCTCGGCAGCGACACTGTCTTGACTGGAGCTACTCTCGTCTTGGACGTCAGTAGGTGGACTGAGACCTCGCAGCCTACTTCTACGCGAACATACAACGCTGCTCCGTACGCCTTTTGGGAGGCATCGCAGAAGCCATGGATCTGAATGGACGCTTTCGGTTGAAAAGAAATCCACCTAGGAACTCGAATGTCTCCAAGACGGGGATGATTGGCAGTGAAATCTTCCCAACGCTGAACAAGTTGGGAAGGCATCGGGTCGTCCCAGCCAAGCTCATGGATCCAGATTTCCTGCATGAAAATCTTTGCGCGAACGATGACGGGAGCTAGACATCCTGCTCGATCAAAGAGCTTAGCTATCTCGGACAGGACTTCACGTTTAGTGACTGTCTCCTTTATAGGAATATCGGAAGGTGCGAAGAAGAACTCGTCTGTGTCAGCTTGCCACCGGATCCCCAAGGTTTTAGCAACGCTAGCTTCTTCGAATTCCAGGAAATCCTCGCGTAAAAGGTGGTCCTTAGGAATACCGCGGAGGACTTCCTTCTCATTTGAGGTCCATTTCCGTAGCGGAAAGCCTGCTGAGTCCAAAGCTCCTTGAAGCTCCTTGATGCTAGCGATTGCACACTGTTTCGTATGAGCTCCAGCTAACACATCGTCGACATACATGTAGTTGGAAATTATGTCACTAGCCCTCGGAAATTGAGCTAGCAGATCTTGAGCGAGCTGTTGCAAAACTCGAATTGCCAGGAACGGTGCGCAATTGACCCCAAACGTGACAGTGTTGAGCTCATAGTCACAGAGCTCTTGATCCTTATTCCTATAGAGGATTCTTTGGAAAGGAGTGTGATCTGGCCTCACAAGGATTTGCCGATACATCTTGGTGAAGTCAGCGTTGAAACCATAACGGAAAAAACGCCACTTCAAAATCTGAATAGTCAGATCAGATTGGAGAACTGGGCCTGTATGAAGGACATCATTCAAGCTCTTTCCGTTTGTGGATTGACTGGAAGCGTTAAATACTACGCGAACTTTTGTTGTAGTGCTGTCAGGTTTAAAAACAGCATGATGTGGAAGATAAAAGTTCAAAGTACTGGAAGAAGGGGGGACTTGTCGCATATGACCTAAGTCCAAGTATTCCTGGATCACAGAGTCGTACTGCTCCTTTAGAGGAAAGTTTCTGTTTTAACGAATCTCGTTTTTAAGAAACTGAGCTAGTGCGATTGACCTTGAATGTCCTAAATTGATGTGATCAGGATGTTTGAATGGAAGAGTGACACTGTATTTGCCACTTTTATCCCTAGACGTGGTGCGGATGAAGTTGTCCTCGCATATGGCGTCTCTCAAAACTTTGTGAGGAGGTTTTCCAACCGTTGGTCAGCCTTGACCGTGACACGAGTGGAAAATGCCGAGATAGAGGATGCAGCGCATGTAGCTATTGGGCCAGTAAGGATATAACCGAAAATGGTTTCTTGACCCAATAACGCACCACAGATGTTTGGAATGGAGCCACCAAGAAGAATGGATGGAAGGATATCTGCGCCTAACAGCACATCTATCTGCGAACTCCTATAGAAAGAAGGGTCAGCCAGTGGAATATTGGGCAGGTCTCTCACGGAACTCTCGGGGATCGGATGTGATGGTAGAGTCCCTGCCACACTTGGAAGTACAAACGCCGACGCTTCAATGCGAACTCGCGGCCTTGTAGGAGATCCTTTATTGAAGTGACATAACTTCTCAGGATTGGCTGCCACTGCTTGATTTAGTCCGGCCACTTGGGCTGTCACACATTTATAAGGAAGCTTGATGATTCTAAACATTCGCTCTGAAATGAATGTTGCTTCGGAGCCAGAATCAATCAACGCACGAGCCTTATAACACGTGCCTAGGTGGCATATGTAAGTTATGGCCGTGCCGAGCAAACACCTTGCGTGTTGGACGTGAAATAATTGTGGATATTAGCCGGACTTTGATTTGAAGTGGACTGTATATCTGTAGTTGGAATGTATGGAGTAGCAGCCGAGCTTAAGGATGCTCCGGAAATAACTTGGGAAGGAGGGTCGCCACGATGCAACAGAGTGTTGTGGCGACCTTTGCATGTGTAACAGTTAAAGCTACTTGTGCAGTCTTTAAGCTGATGCCCTCTGGCGAAGCAATTTAAACAAAGTTGAAGCTGCCTTATGTAGGAGGCCCTATCGTTAACTGCCATTTGCAGAAACTTTGGACATGAACGGATGGGGTGGTTCTCTTTGGAACACAGTTTGCAGGTCAAAGTTTGCTTGGAAGGTTGCGCATTCACTTTGACCTTTGCTTCGAAAGAGTTAATTTTTTTCTGGGCTGCCTCTTTACGATTAAATTGAGCTTGGACTCCCGTGTTAGGCCTTATGTCTTCTATCGCCTCCAGCGTGCGATGACGCTCGCTAAGGAAACTGTCAAATTCGACCCAAGTCGGGATATCGGATTTATTGTGGAGTGACTGTTCCCATAAGGATAGGGTAAGTTTCGGCAGTCTGGACGAGCAGAGGAAAACGAGTAAACAATCCCAGTTTTCAATGCTGACCTTGGCCAACTTGAAAGCTGTCAAACATCCCTGGATTGTACTCTGGAGCTCTTTCAAAGCATTCCCGGACTCTTGGGAAACTGATGGCAGATTAAATAGCCACCAACAGCCGCTTATTTTCGAATCTTTCTGAAAGATTCTGCCACGCAGACTGAAAACCGTCATGTGTCACTGACGGATTTCGAAACGATACCCTTTGCCTCGCCGCTTGTCTTAGCGTTGAGGTGGAACAGTTTCTCAACTTGAGTCAATCGCGGATTATCGATATAAATTGCAGTGAAAAGATCACGGAAGGTCGGCCAGCGCAGATAGTCTCCATCGAAAACCTCAGTGTCAATTGGGGGGAGACTATAGCCCCTGGATACAGACTGGCTGTGCTTGCTTTTTGGTCGAAGCAGCGTCAATACTTTCACTCAATTGAGTGACACAGCGTTCATAAACGGAATAGCAATGCTCATACTTCGCTTGCATGATTTCAAAATCACCGCTGGAACCGGCGCCTTGGGACCCGTGCTCGAAAGCTAACTCTACTTTCTCCCATATGGATCGGATCTGGTCCCGACGCACTTGAAGTGTAAACAGGGATGCGCCTTCCGAGCCTGCAAATCTTGCCTCAAATTGGCTAAGTCTGTCCGACACAGCGATAAAATCCTTGAGAGCCATGTCTGATTCGGTCACAACTTTTTGGGATGTTTGTCTGGTTACGCGTGCGGTTTCTTGCGGAATTGCCAAACTCTCGGATTTGAATTCGGATATGGTAACAGACGATTTTTGTCTGGACACGGATGACGCGGACAAGCTGCGAACACTTGACAAGGATGAACGACGAACTTTAGACAATGAAGGACGCGGTTTCGGTTTTTCCTTCTGTGCCTTTGACATAATAAGCTCTCTATGGAGCTGGAGACTTATGCAGTGAGAAGCAACAACAACAAAAAATTTTTACCGTGAGAACAGAAAAAACTGCCAAAGACAATGTATTATTTGGAAGGAATATGTCTTTACAAAGTATTTATTTTTACGGAGAAAAAAATATCAAAACATCTTTTGTGTATTGAATTTAATTTATTTTTACATATATTATATAATAGATGATGGAATAAAAAAAAATACCAATATTTTTTTATATTTTTTTATTTTTTTTGTATAAATGGTTTTATTTTTTTGTGTGTACAAATAATTTTTATTTATTTATTTTGTGTGTATAAATAATAATATTTTGTTTTTGATAAATAAAATTTTTTTTTTTAGTGTATAAATGTAAAAAAGGTAAAAGTTTTTTTTTTGTGTATAAAGGGTTTTTGTTGCGTATGGAAAAATATTCAAAACATTTTATATTTTGACATTTATTTTAAATTTATTATATTTTTTGTAGTGTATAAATGACACATAAAAGGGTTTTTGTATATTTTATATAAGGGAGAAGCCCTAATAGTGAACACCCCTAAGGTTTTTGGGATATTAAATTGTCAGAAATCAACGTATAGCTTAGCTGTTGGTATCGTAGGAAAGCTAGTTCAATTGCCCATCGATCAGTGTAAGGCATTATACACATTTCATTCGTTTTTTGAAAGATATATAGGATTTAATGAAAAAAGTCAAAATCACGATTTTCGATAAAGTGCCCCTGTAGTAGTCACTCCCCTTAATCTTGTCAAAATAGAGCCAATAAAATGAAATAAAATGCCAAATCATTGTTTTTATTTATGATTTTGTATTTTATGCAATTAAACACTCAAAAACAACCGAATTTAATAATTTATTAAAATTTATTACTCGTAAAAAACAGTATCGCCAGCGATGCAGCGATGTATCGATTAAAGTATCGATGTATGCATCGCACGCTCAACATCACACACACAAGAACAATAAATTTTAGATTGCCCAGAAACTTGTTTATGTTGTGCGCAGATGACGTCACAATGCATGTGTTGAATATTTGCCTTGGTAATATGCATCATATGTGACGTCATCTGCGCAATGCGTTATCTGTCTTAATTGTGTCATGTTGCTATTAAAAAGGGCGCAAACTTTTAAGCAAATCTACAAAAAATTAAGTCAAGTTTTATGCCAACTCATAATAAATTCATTTTATTAATTTTTCTTCATTTTTCTTAATAAAACTTTTTCTTGCTCTTCTTGCAAATCATAACAAATTCATTTAACATTGTTTTAACTAAATAATAATAAAATTTTTCTATTCTTCTTAAGTCAACACGAATCTGTTCCTTGTTTGAATTTGACACAATTTTGAAATTCGGCTTTTGCGGCTTTTCTACTTATCAAATGTGAATTTTGGTTCACTGAACAAATTTTGAAGAATTTTCAGATATTTTGAAATTATGATTTTCTGATTAAGAGCAACGCGAGAGACGCAAAGTGATACGATAGTCGATACAAATATCGATAAGTGTTAAAGTGTATCACATCGTTAGTGACCAGAACACGCAGAAACATAATTTTACATTTATTAATGTTAAACCCAAAATATTGAACAGAAAAAATTTTGGATTACAGATTATGAAAGGGCAAGAAAAAACGATTAAGAAAATTATTTATTTCCCTTTGCTGAAACTTGAAATAATACAATTCCAACGCGTTGAAAAGTTACAAAGCTTACGTCGAAATATCGGTATTTTAATTTTAGTCTCTGGTGCATCCAAAACTTAGTATAAACACCAGTAGACTACATAAAAAGCAAGCCGGCACTAAGAGCTATCAATCACAGTGATAAGACCCCGCTAGCATCATAACTCGCCAAAATATTCCGGTTGACTTATTTAGGGGCTATGACCGTCACTAGGGCTTCTCCCTTATATAATGTAAAGTAATTTTTTTTTTGTTTTAAATACCAAAAAATTATTAGTCCTTTATTATCCGGCTCGAAGGACCATGAAAACGTCGGGGGGTTGAGTCTTTGAATGGCGCACACACGACAAGAAAAATATGTTCAACCGCAAATGAGTTAAATGAAATACCACTAAGAATTTTCGGGTTGTTTGCGCGTGGGCGTAGAACTTCTTTTTATTAGTTGAAAATCAGTACTGACTTACAAGCCGACTGAGCATGCTCAGCAAGCTAATAACATTATGTTAACATTAAAAGCATGAAAGCTTCAGGTGGGGAGCTACAGATGCCGCTGCCTACTTTCCAGCTTGAACATCGAGTATTAATTCTAGTGAAAAATGATATAGAGCACACCATCTCATTATTATTAATAAGAGAGAGAAACCAAAAAATTGATTTATTTCAAGAGAACTTAAACAATACTATAAAGAGTATCGAAAATTTGAAAGAAATACTTGATAAATATTTTACATTTGTAATTGGCTGTTTTGAGAATCCTACCATTTTAAAAATAAATATTAACAGCGGATGAGGTGCCTGTACCCCTACGTAACAAAAACGAAAGAAAAATATTACTAAATAAATAAAAATGATATATAAGTAAATGCAATTTATCAAAACCCGTTAAATGCTGATTGACCCCCACCACGGTTGGTTATATCTCATTTGATTATTACTATATCAAGAAACATGGGTTTTAAATCGTGGAAGTGTATATGGATAGTATGGATTACGATACTGATGGAGAAGGCACCTATGGTGAAAAAGATTTGTTTCTCAAAATTTTTCTCTCGACACAATAAAAAAAGACGACGCGTCGTCAACAACAACATTGTACTACGTTATAAAGGAAATAAATAAATAAAAAAATAAAAAAAATAAAACCAACAAGACGTGCTACATTCCAATATGAGCAAACGGGAATTAGTGAAAGAATTACATGCTCCTGCACGTAAAAGTTTTAAGCGAAGAAGAGTTGTAATGAAGGGAATCGATGATCATTGGCAGGCAGACTTAGTAGAAATGGGAAAGTACTCCTCATCTAATAAGGGATATCGATTTCTATTGACAATCATTGATACGTTTTCCAAATATGCGTGGGGAGTAGCATTGATGTCAAAATCTGGAAAAGAAGTTACACAAGCGTTCGCGGACATTTTTAAAGGGAATAGAATTCCTAAGTATTTACAAACGGATGATGGAAAAGAATTTTTTAATACTGATTTTAAAAACTTGTGTAAAAAACATAACATTAATCATTACTCAAGCTATAGTGTACTTAAAGCATCGATTGTTGAGCGTTTTAATATAACTTTAAAAGAAATGATGTGGAGAGAGTTTAGATTCAATGGAACTTATAATTGGATCGAAATGTATAAGCGGTTGATTAAAGAGTACAATAATCAATATCATAGAACAATTAAAATGCCACCTATAAAAGTGAATTCCTCAAATGAACAAATGTTATTAAATACTGTTTACAGTCACTTAAAAATATTTGGTGGTAGCAAATTCAAAGTAAATGACTATGTGCGCATAAGTAAACATAAACATTTATTTGAGAAAGGGTATACCCCAAACTGGACAAGTGAAATTTTCCAAGTTAGAAAAATACAAAATACATACCCTACTACATACATATTGAAAGACTATGAGGGTATCGAAGTGAAAGGCGGTTTTTATAAAGAGGAACTATCAAAAACAAAGTTTCCGCACACTTACCTAGTTGAGAAAATAATAGAAAAACGAAAAGGGCAGGTACTCGTTAAATGGTTAGGGTTCTCGAATGCGCACAACTCTTGGATAGATAAAAATTACGTTCTTTGAAGCAGCAGGTATTGGTCGCATCACTCCATTGAAAGCAACAGGTTTTTGGGTGCGTCACTCTATTGGTTGCTTCAGTTATTGGGCGCGTCACTCTTTTTGTGACACTTTCCTATTTTAAATGTGGGCAGGATAATTGATACCTTTATTGATACCTGTATTGCGCATGTGCATGTGTGTGTTTGTGTGTGTGTGTGCTGCTGATGGGTATAAAAAGGCAGTGCAGAGCATAGCTCAATCATACAAAGTCAACAAATTCAAAAGAATAATCATGCCGAAAATCAACAAGATGTTGAAAAAACAGAACAACACCATGCAGAAGAACACCATGCTAAGCTGGCTGAAGCCGGCAGTGGAGCTGGTGGGAGGACACGAGGAACAAAAGATGCCGGCGCCTATCGAGGTATATGATCCGGTTAACCAGGGAATAACCTGGAGACGCCGTCGTCGGTTTCCTGGAATGGCCCGGTGGGTAATAAGACTCACTGAACCGGCTCCGTTTGACGCACCCTGGAGGAGACCACGAAGGACGCCAGCACCCGAGCAGAGGATCTGGGTTCCACGAGAGCCAACCCCATCGCCCTATTGGGAGTCGAGTGCGGGCGAACTGGAGGAACTGTTCCCAGATCTGAGCTCAAGGTTTGGGAGCTTGCTGGATTGTATCCTCAACGGACTGGATTTTCCCGAGGATTTTTGAGCTGCATTTTAATTATTTTTTTTTTTATATTTAAATATATAAAACATATACATAATATACATATACATAAACATATACAAATATAAAATAAAAATAAAATATCCTTTTTTTTGAACTGAATTTTAAATGTTTATTTATTTATTTTTGTTTCAAAAAATTATTATTATTTACAGGCTTTTTTTTACAGGTTTTCATATTATTATTATTTACAGGCTTTTTTTTTTTACAGGTTTTGATATTATTATTATTACTTTGAGATAATTATTTATTTCGTTATTTTTAAATAAAGAAGAACGTTTTTTAAACTATAACACCAATATGTTTTTTTTATATATATTTTTTTATTTTGTTTATTATTTACAGGTTTTTTACAGCCTTTTTATACCCTTAACCCATAAAATGGGTAAATAAGGGTATAATGGTTTTGTGCAAAAGTATGTAACAGGCAGAAGGAAGCATCTCCGACCCTATAAAGTATATATATTCTTGATCAGCATCAACAGCCGAGACGATATAGCCATGTCCGTCTGTCCGTTTGTCTGTCCGTCTGTATGAACGCGTGGATCTCAGAGACTACAAGAGCTAGAGACTTCTGATTTTGTATTTAAGTTCTCCTATACCATGAGCAGAACAAGTTTGCTTCAAATTATCGATAACTATTCTGGTTTCCGATACACACATAATATCGATAACAATAAAATATCGAATTTGGAAAATGTAAAAATGAGGGTTGAAAGAATGGGTAACGATAGAACTTTTCTGAAAATGTCGTCCAAATCGGTTGAGAAACACCGGAGATATTGAACTTAATCGAAGCTAAGCCAGTATACCAAAGTCTTATATAAATTAAATATATTTATTGCAACTGGGTTCAGGGTATCTTCTAGTCGGGCTCTCCCGACTAGAGCCTTCTTACTTGTTTTTACAGGTTTTGTACAAGTTTTTTACAGGCTTTTTACAGGTTTTACAAATTTTATATTGTGTACAGGTTTTAACAGGCTTTTTTTTATAGGTTTTTCATATTATTATTATAACTTACAGATTATTTTTAGTAATGTTTTTTTTTTTTTTATACATTATTAAGGTATATGTGCTTCTTTTTATACTCGATACCGAAGGTAAAGAGTATATTGGGTTTGTGCAATGTCCGTCATGGTGTCTGTCCGTCTGTCTGTCTGTCCGTCTGTCCGTCTGTATGAACGCAAGTTTTTTCCACACCCTTCACGCTAGAGACTTTAAACTTTGCAATTCTCTTTATTTATGGGATAGTAAATTAAAGTGTCAAGATTGGGGTTCTACGATAACTGGGGGGGCTGGCAAATCGATAAATTCGATAACTCTAAAACGATTAATCCGCATATTTCACACACCCTTACAGCTAGAACTACCAAATTTGTTAAGAAGATAGCTACTAGCAACCCCCAAAAATCTGCATCAAAAATTTTGGAGCCACGCCCCCCATTCCGCCCCCAGCCACCCGCATTTTAAAGTCAAAAAAGCCTATGTCTCCCACAATTTTTGAGCTAGAGCCACCAAATTTGGTGCCAAGATAGACGATGATGACCCCCCAAAAACAGCATCAAAAGTTTGGATGCCACGCCCACCAATACCGCCCTAGCCGCCCCCAGCTGCCCCAACGCTTCGTCAAGAACGAGAATGCGTGTATCTTCCAGATTTGTGGAGCTAGAGCCACCAAATTTGGTAGGAAGATAGCTGGTAAGGAACCCCAAAAAACTGCATCAAAGTTTTGGAGCCACGCGCACCCCTTCCACCCCCTTTCCCCACCTTTTACAAACTTTGAGCTATAGTCACCAAATTTTGTATGAAGGTAGCAATTGACATTCCACATGGATCTGCAGCAAAAATTTGGATGCCACGCCCACCCATACCGCCCCCAGCCCCCCTTTCCATACTTTTTACTAACTTTGAGCTAGAGTCACCAAATTTGGAAGGAAGGTAGCAATTGACAGTCCACAAGGATCTGCAGCAAAAATTTGGATGCCACGCCCACCCATACCGTCCCCAGCCCCCCTTTCCATACTTTTTACAAACTTTGAGCTAGAGTCACCAAATTTGGTATGAAAATAGCAATTGACATTTCAAAAAGATCTGCAGCAAAACTTTGGATGCCACGCCCACCCATACCGCCCCCAGCCCCCCTTTCCCAACTTTTAACAATTTTCGAGCTAGAGTCACCAACTTTGGTATGAATATAGCAATTGACATTCCACACAGATCTGCATCAAAACTTTGGATGCCACGCCCACCCATACCGCCCCCAGCCCCCCTTTCAACAGCTCTTACTAACTTTCAGCAAGAGTCACCAAACTTGGAAGGAAGATAGTTGGTGGCATCCCCATCTGCATCGGAGAATCTTTAAGGCAGCGTACACCCCTGCCCCATCCGTACCCCTTTGCAATCAGGCCTCTTTTTACCTGTTTTAATGCTGGTATCGAGTATGCCGCAGTCGGTTGCGTCCGACTGCAACGTTTCCACTTGTTTTGTTCTTATTTTTATTTAATTTTTTTTTTTTTTTATGTTTATTTATTTTTTATATAACAATATAAAGCTATTAATATATGTGGGAATCTATTTTATAATGACCCCAGGCATAGGTACTTATACCATCAGACCTTATTTTTCTTTTATCGTCATTAGAGCTTAAAGTAGTTTTTTTTATCTTATGTGTGTACAAGTTGTGGATCTTAGATCTAAACAACATCATTTCATCATTAAATATCTTATTATCAAAAAGGCATTCTTTATAACTATTTATAGTAAGCTTATCTAATGCAGACTTCTTTACACCTTTTGATTTTTTAACACAACCACCCCCCTCAAGAGACAATGAATACATTTTCGCTCTGAGACCAACAAACTCTAGCATTCGTTTGCCACAGTTCTCATCCTTCATCATACCCAAGACTTTTTTATTGCACCTCTTAATCCCATATAACTTTGCTAGCTCCTCAGGGTACTCGGACGTATCAAACTTCATTTCTACATCTTCAGCAATATCTGCGTAAATGTCTTTAGTCTGTATTGAATATACGAACGAGTCTGTATCCATATAATTCAATGTGACTTTTTCTTGGAATTTAGGTTTGATATAAACATAATGGAAGTCATACATCTGCCATTTGGATAGCTCTAAAACTGTAAACCTTAAATACATTGGCTTGTCATAAACATTATGGAGCCGCTTCATCTGAATAGCATACATGTCTTCCGCAAATTGCGCAGAGCTGTGAAAACTAGCCTTTGCAATAAGTGAACGTGCACCTAATCGATTGCGTGTGGTTGATTCCCACGATGTGACAATTTTAACATCTTTACGTTTTTCAACTTTCTCCATTGATTTCCCATAGACTGCGTTGTTTAACAGTTTAAAAAAGTATTTTTCAAAATTATTTCTCGCTACAGTTCTATGGGAAGTGTTAAGATCAATATATTTTTTTAGCCAAGGAGCCTGTTTAAATTTTAAAACTCGATGCATTTTCGACAATATTAAACCATTACGCAAACATTGTTGAAGGTTTTTGTAATGTATAAGGCATTTATTTTTTGCCCTAAGGTCAGCAACAAGTTTACACACCTTTGCTTCTGGTGTGGGTTTTTGGTTTAACGGACAAAAAGGTAGATCATTATGATAATCATGTAATGTATTTGGATATAAAAGGTCTGCTTCTAAAATATAACCGTATTCAGAAGTTTCCTCTATTTGAGCAACATTTAATACAGCAATCTCATCGTCACTCATCCATTGAAAACCAGTGTATGGAAGACTCTGAGACATTGCCCAGCCATACAAATTATTTGCGTCTAGATACATTAAGCATTCAGATCGTTTGCTTGCGTCATACGCATCCATATACATGTGGTTGGCTTTAGAGTACCGTTTACAGCACTGAACCAAACCACCCCTAATACCATTCTGAATAAATCTATACATATCAATATCAGTTATCAGATCTAACTCTATTTCGGTTGTTTTCAGCATAGCATCCATGACAAACCGGGTGTGGCGTAATAATGTGCAGGATCTAGAGAATATATTGCATATTGCGCGAAAATTTTGAAAAACGTCAGTCAATAAAAGAACATCTTTTTTGAGATAAAGCTCCATATATTCTTTTAATGTCTGACAGTTGAAAACTTTCCGTACATGCGTGTAAATAGTCCTCAGGCGAACGTTCTTTATTGGTTAAACTATTAAAGAACTTCTCCCTTGGAGGTAGACAGGTTTCGGCCAGTCGGGTTTCTGAGTCCAAAAACTCATATGGAAAAACTCCCTTTCTACGCAATAAGTTAAACTCCTCCTCAGAGGGATAAAAACGCTAAACGCTCTCGAAACATTCAGTACTTAGATTACTACTTAAAGCATCTAAGCTGGTTGCCATAAAGCGAAACGTGTCTAAAAATCTAATTTCTAAATTTTTTTTCATGGGACGCTATGTATGTAAATTTGGAGAGTGATGTATACAACTCCTTATTCAGTGGGAGTACTTTAATATCACCCTCCACTTTGTTAAGTTCCCTAACGAAGAGATGGGAGTCATACCGCGAGAAATTGTGAAAGAAAACGGGGACAAAAGGTGCAATTTGAAAATTAATATTGCAAATATTATGGGCTGGACCCCTGTACTGACCCGTTAAATGACAATGGTCCCTCACTCGGTCGGTTCCCAGAATTTTCTTATGGCAATTAACTGCATATCGAAAACTATTTTTCTCCTCTGCACTCATTGTCATAGGTTTAATGTTAGAGAGGTAGGTCGAGTAAATTTCACTTACATCTCTGACGAGAGATGTGACAAATTTGACATCTGCATCCTTACCAGTCTCTAAAACAAACTTATCTAAAGATGGGTCAAAGGAGCACTTAATATAGTACGAGAATGCTATAGGCACATGCAATGATGTAGCTGTAACATTTTCGCTCACTTTCGAATTGAGGGGGGTTAGTATGCATTCGAAGTCTGCATACACTACAAACGGAACATCTAAACTACGATTAAAATTCTTAAATTTAAGACTTGCTTTTTCTGATGAGGGTAACGTCGAAACCATCTTGCCACAATTCTTCCGGTGCTCCAAACAGGGCATTGGAGCAGGCACTTTTTTCGAATTGCTCCGCTCCAGCTCCGCTCCGGTTGGAAAATGTTGCTCCAGTGCTCCGCTCCGCTCCGCTCCGAGAATTTTTTTTTTTTTAAATTAAATATTTGAAGCCTTGAATTTGTTTTTATTTTATCATCATAATAAATTAAATAATCATTATAATAAATAAAAATGCATAAGTTTAATGAAATGAAATATTTAATTTTCAACATTGTTTCTGTAAAACAATATAGCGCTCAGTAAGTCTTCTTTAATACACTGGCGCAGGTCACTTAATATGATTTTCATAGATGAAAATAACCTCTCTACACTGGCCTGTGAAGTTGGCATACTCGACGCGACTTTACAAGCATGCTTAATTTGTTCAGGATAGTGTTCAATAGCATCGTACACATTATCGGCCTTTAGTCTGCCCAAATTCTCAACCGATTCACAATATGTATCAAATTTTTTTTTGAAGTGTTCAATATTCGACATTTGTACTTTAAGAATGCGTTTTCTTTTTTCTTGGCTGTCCAGATATTTTTCAAAATCGTCATCGTCTGATGAAGTTGAAATCAAGGAGCAATCAGCTTCTTCAGTTTGCCGCAAGCAATCAACATCAGCAATTTTGTGCAATCTGACAGATATATCAAACAAGCCATTTTTTGCTAGTTTAGTTTGCTCATTTGTTAGCAAAATCCTATAACGTGGGTCAGCGTAAACTCCTGCTAGGAAATGTGTGTTGAAGAATATTTTATTCTCTCGTTTTTTCATTGCAGTGACAATGTCCAATGCTATTTGCCCAGATTGCTCCGAAAAAAATTTCTTCAAATAGCACCATTCTTTAAAAAAAAGTCCTGGAGTCAAATTCGTAGACTGTAAATGAATGGTTGCAGCATATGGCTTGGAAAGCAAATCGAAAAGCTGTTGCACATCCTTCCAATCGCTCTCTGAGAAGTCGAACTCTGTTGCACCCGTCGCAGCTGCCTTAAACAGATATATTTTCATATAAAAATAAATTTTAAATTATTTATTCAATTTCTTATGTACATACCTCTTCACAATAATTTTTAAATTTAAGGAATCTCGATATCATCAAATAAGTGGAGCCCCAACGTGTTGATGTGTCCGAAGATTGCGTTAAGCCATAACGTTTCAACAAAATTGTCCGAATTAGTGGTGTACGCAACTTAGTTACAGCTCGTCTAATTTTTACTAAATACGATTTTGCATAGGTTGAATTGAGGCCAGTCCATATAGCTAGTTGAAGAGAATGAATTACGCATCGCATAAGCTGCACTTCCGTGTCGGACTCATGAATCCAATCAGGCAATATAAATTCAGGGTTTGACTCCCATTCTTGATATAAACTATTCTCCCCACTGAAAACAATTTCGTTCTGTTCTTCATATTCGCAATTTTCGTCTGGAGAAGGGTCAGCAAAAGTATTAACGGCACGCACCATATTTGCTGCATTGTCCACACATATGCTTAGAACTTGGTTTTGTTTTAGTTCAAACTTTTGCAAAATTTTCTTCACTGCAGTTTTTAAATATTCTGAACCATGTTGGTTTTCTGTGTCGACAATGTCTAACATCCTTATTTCCATTTTATTTTTATTTTTATTAAAATATTGAACATTTACGGCCAAAAAATTACGATACCCCCGCGTTGCTGCATCCATTTTTATGTATAAAAGTTTTCCTTTCAATTCTTCTTTTATTTCTGTTTGAAGATTTTCTGCGTATTTAAGAACTAATTGACGCACAGCATCATAGCCAAGTTAAATACCTAATTTTTTAGCTATTTCCCCACCAATTTTTAAAAATCCTTTTCCGTTAAACATTCTCAATGGAGCAGACGCGAGACAAATCATTTCCACTATGCCTTCCTCAAATTTCTTTATGTCCATATTTATAGTTATGTTGGATGATTTAAAACATTTATTAATTGTTGTTTGTTTTAGTTTTTCACTTTCTGATTGTTTATTTTTCAAGTTTTGCACAACACTTTCATACTGATTTAAATGTTGCCTCTTTACATGGCGCAAAATATTAAATTTTTTTAAGTGACCTCCACTATCAGCATTAATCTTTAAATCACAATTGTCAATTAAGCATTCGGCACGTATTATTTTTTCGTCTTCGTTTACAAATTTAAATATATGATCCAAATCAGTAAGATTAATTCTTGAATCAATTATTGTATCGCTATTTAATTTATTTTTCGACATTTATAAATCAAATAAGTGCAACCACGACTGCACGATGGCAACTTTCTAAAGAGACTGAACAAAAATATGAATGAACTTACAGTTTGCATTTGCTTGAAGTGTCTAAGAAATCCAACAACAAATAACGAAACACAAAATAAATACGACGCGACGGCGACGTTGTAATAACGGTATCTTTGAGCGAAAAACCTACAGACCAGCGTTCTTGTACTCTACTTCGTGTGTTGTTGTTTTCTTTTTTTTTAGTATGAAATGTAACAAAAAGAACGACGAAAAAATTTAAAATAAAAGAAGAAAGAAATATATGTTGGAGCACGGTATACAGACTAAGGGTAATGCATGTATTGGTGCGCAAAAAAAGTTAACGGTTTCCGATCAACTGTTGCTCTCTCAGTACGATGGTCACTCTTTAGGCTATTCGTTCTAAATATTTTTCAGAGCTAGAATGTACTTTGCTATTAATACTTTGAATAGATTTGCTAATATTAAGAACAATATTTCAAGATAAAACTATAAATTAGATTCATTGGACTTTATATTAATTTCACGGGAGAAACGGGCAATCAAATTAAAAATTTCATTCCGAAAAACATGCACCGCACCCCATAGTGCGAGTCGAAAAAATGTAAGCAAAGATACTCGTGACGTCACAAGTATTCCAAATTCTACTGCGTAATATAACGGAACTGCTGATTGCGTTACCCTTAGTCTGTATATCGTGATGTCGGAGTGTAGTACCTAGTTGTAACTGTTTATTGCTTGATTTACGATTAAATGGAATAAATAATAACTGTACATGGATTTTGAATTGTGTCAATCATTTTTTTGTGGTTTAGTAAAGACAAGTTACGGGTGGTCTTCTGTTCTTTAGTTGATTTATTGCTGTTGCTCATTACTTGTTAATATTTCCCGTTAGGACATTTGGAACGGAAATCGGGGCAACAACGCGTCGGCGTTGTCCCGTGCGTAGTGCAGTTGACGTCGTCTGATTTGCATAATTTTGACTGAGAGAGTACAAGAAGGATCATGGGTTGATCTAGAGCAGTGATGGCCAACAAATTTTAAAAATTTTAATCCCTATGCATAGTGCAGCGCTTTTTTGTTGTTGTTTGTTAATCCCTATGCACTTTGCATAGGGATTAATATTTGTTTGCCATCACTGATCTAGAGGGCATAATTATTTGAGCGATAAAAGCAAACAGACGTGTCAATCGCAATTTTTGGAGCGGAGCTCAAAAATACCGACAGTTGCTCCGCTCCGTGCTCCATTAAAAGTGCTCTGCTCCATTGCTCCGCACTCCGGCGCTCCGCTCCGCTCCAATGCCCTGGCTCCAAAGATAACTTCTCGCTATGTGAGAAGTTGAGGCAGGTGTTGCAAAAGAATAGCTTATTAACATGTCCGGTTACCTGTGAGCGAATCAGTCTGTAAATTTCAAAACAAAAGAAAATGTTTTAGTAAGTACTAAGTATTAAGAAAATTGAAATTTTTACTTACCTTGATAAACTTTTTATCCACACAAAATGCGCCCGTCCATCGCTCTCCAAAAGCAATAAACTTATATGCCGTTCCCTTTCGACCTCCGTTAAATACAGGGGGCCAACCACTTATCCCTTTTCCTCATCGAATCCAAAAACGTTGATACTGATAGTGGAGTTCCGTCTTTCGAACACTTTAATTTGTGTGAGCGGAAGCGGAAACTCCAACTCCCCAAAATCTAATGTAAGTGTTTCACTTACATAGATTTTTGAGTTATCAATATTAATATTGTAACTCGAGCATCTATCAGCGTGGTTGGTGTTGCGTGGAGCTTTAAGGGCTGATATTAAAGCCCATTTAAAACAATATTCGTCCTCGTTTCTCACATTTACAATCGCCTTTTTCACTCTCAACACCTTTGGAGTTTCAATATAATTTGAAACTTTTAAAGGAGTGTATTTATTAATATTGCACTCCAATCTTATTATTTGGGACATGGTCCATCCGCTGTCCCTTTCCTGGAACTCATCCATTTTTTGCCGGATGAGTTCAGTATGCTGATTATAGACTTCTTCTATATGTCTTCCAGCAGTTAGAACAGACATAGGTGTTTGATGCGTCTTGACTTGCATCACCATCTCGTCTTGCTGGACTTTTATGTATTCCGCAAATAACTCAAAGTTTATCTTACACGATGTGTGTAAAGACAAAACATTGGCTATTATTGGAATAAGCTCCGATGAGGCATCAGTGAGGAATTCCTGGGGATCCAGAATTTCCTCACGCCTTTTCTCAAACGACAAAGTGAGGATGCGGTTTTTAAATCCACCTGAAAGCTGCTTCACTGCACTATTCAGAGGTATAAAAACACGCATTTTGTGGATACTGGAGCGTAAATGTCCATTCCACTTTGAAAAAACAACATTAACCTTACATGTGCTGCACCACTTTGTCGTCGGTTTGGGGGTTGCGGCGAAGATGTTGGTGGCGGTGTAGGGTGTATTAATGTAGGTGGTGGTGTAGGCTGTGTTGTTGTAGGTGGTACCGTATGCTGTGTTGTTGTATGTGGTGGCGGAGTGTGTGTTGGTGGAAGTGGTGGTGATGGGTGTGTTGGTGTAGGTGGTGGCGATGGGTGTGTTGTTGTATGTGGTGTTGAAGGGTGTGTTGGGGAAGGTGGCGTTAAACATCTTCATAAGGGTGGTGGCTTTGCTTGTGATCGTGGAGGTGGCGGAAGTGATTTTCGATCCTGAAATGTGCGGACTTGAATCGGTGCCGAAAATCTCAGCTAAGTCGTTGGCTGCGGTGGTGGTGTACACAATGTTGTTTGAAGACATTTTACACAATTTTTTTTATTTTTTTTTTATTTTTCAAAAATTTAAAAACACAAACGTTTTAAAACACGGAAGAAAAAATTTTTTAAGTTTCACTTTTAAATTTTGAGAGCTACTGATGGTTTTTTCAGTCAAAAGTACCTCTTTTATGCGTTTTGAAGTCAATGCAGGATATAAGATTTTCCTAGCACTTGACCAAAATAAAAACAGGCATATATACATACATTCGCTTTGCATCGCAACGGACGTGTTTTTTTTATGCGCTTCGCTTTTTTACTATTGTGCGTTTTATTTCTGCTATTAATTTTGCGTCTTTGTGTAAACTAATAGTTTTGTGACTTTGTGTTTTGCCGGTTTGCCTAAACCCAAAGTGGACAGTAAATTAACAATTTAATTTGCATTTGTTTTAAAGTGATTCCAAACACAACAACAAACTGCAGTCCAGCATACTGAAAAATTTGCTCAACTTGCTGCCGCCTGCTTTTGTTTTGTTTTTGTGTTTTTACGCTCACTCTCTCTCTCTTTTTTTCAAGCGCTTCGCTCCCAGTGCATTAAACCGTTTCTTGATCGTTTACTCTAACGCGCTCTTTTGTGTTGGTGTTGGTCGCGGTCAAACTCTTCTCCGTTGCTTGTTGCTTTCGGTGGTCGCGCTCGCGCCGTTTTTGTTTGTGAAGCTGTGAAGTAAGTTTTGTTTGTAGCTTTACTATTTGCACTTTAGGGTGGACCTGTATTTTAATAATAACAATTTTCTGCAGCGAAATTTTTTATTTATTTTTTATTTGTACTTTTCTTCCCTTTTAATAAATTCAATAAAAATGTCTGTCTGCTGCTATGCAAATTGTCAAGTCCGCGCAAACTCAAAATGGGTTTTGTCTGCTGCTGGATGTGCACAAATGTTGCTCATGAGCAATGTGCCGGCATTACTGGCCGTGTCTCAGACCTCATGAAGGATACTAATTTAGAGTGGCCGTGTTGGTCATGTTTGGAGAAAAAAAAAGACATTGTAAGCTTTATAAATACTCAACTTGGCTTAGAGGGCATTTTCTGCCAGTTGAATAAACTGTGTGAAAAGTTCTCATCGGTTCAAAGAAACCTTAACGAGAAAAATCTCGTAATGGATTCTCCAAAGCGTAAAAAGGCCAACGTTGGGCAGTTATCGGGCTCTGTGATGTCGGAAAATACTCCAAACGCTCCGATACCGCAGGGTAAAGTAAATAAAGTAAATAAAAATCTTCATGTCCCTCCAACTAAAATTATCGAGAACTTAGATGATATACCAATAACTCCCATGGATATTGTGTTATCTGATCCCGATCCTTCGGTTTCTTTGGTGGTTAGTAGTGTTGATGTTAATCAACAAAAAAACTCTATCAAACTTAAAGAGCCAAATATTCAGTTATCCGAGACTGAGTCTTCCAAACCAGCCTCAGTGGATGATATAATTAAAAAATTTGTTGCTGTTCCACCTAAAAAACAAATATTTGTTTCAAGGCTTCCCCCTGATTTAACATCAGATGATGTCAAGGTCTATATCAAGGCCAAATCGAATGCCAATTTCACGGTGGAGATTCAAATTCAAATTTGCTTATGATCGGAACATTTCGTCTTTTAAAATCAGTGTTCCGAATCAAGATTTTTGCACTATATGCTGCAAAGAATTTTGGCCAGAACACATAATTGTGAAAGAGTATACTGCAAGGAAAAAAAATCGTCCCCCGATTGTATCTACCCTTCCGGTGGTTGGTTCTAAGGTAACTCTCCCAATAACTGATAGTTCAAAAAACTAACATCCTCCTTCTTACTTGGCTATCAGAATGTAAGAGGTCTTTGTAGTAAACTCACTAGTTTATACCTTAATAGTCTTTCTTTCCCCTTCCATGTCATTGCCTTTACTGAAACGTGGTTAAGGCAAGACATTCTCAATTCCGAAATTCTATGTAGTACATATTCTATTTACAGAAAGGACCGTACTCTTCGGCGTGGTGGTGGAGTGCTTATTGCTGTGAATGTAGACTTTCCTTCTGAAACAGTCGTATTAGATAGTTCTTTTGATATAGAGTTTATTGCTGTAAAGCTAAACATTTGCGGTATTAACATTTTTATCACTTGTTCGTATATACCTCCTTCTTGGTGATTTCAACATTGCTGAAGCTACTTGGATTTCTTGTCCTGACTCTGGTGCCCTGACTCCCACGGCCCCGAATGAATTTTTAATCGACCTACTTGGGATGTCATTGAGTCAAATTAATGCTATCCCAAATTCTCTCAATAAAATGCTTGATCTGATTTTTGTTTTGGATTCATCATCTTCATCCGTTTCCTGTTCCCAGCCTATATCTTATCCCGAAGACTTATACCATCCTACGTTGGAGCTATTGATTAATTTACCTTCCCGAACGCGTTGCAATTTCAGGATGCCTTTGAATCGAGTTCGTCATTTTCGGAAAACTGATTTTGAGGGACTCGCTCTGCTTTTATCCCAAACTGACTGGTCTCCCCTCTACGAGTCTGACGACTTGGACGTGGCAATCAGTATTTTTTATAATACCTTATATTCTTTATTTGATTTATGTGTCCCGGTTGGTGAGCTAAACAGGTCTAACAAACCTGTGTGGTTTACCCGAGAGTTGACAATTCTCAAAAATCGAAAATCTAAACTCTACAAGAGATTTAGAAAGAGCGGCTCATCGGTAGCCTATTCTGCATACTTGATTGCTCGTGCCAGTTTTGATATCTTAAATAACCTATGTTATAAGAATTACCTGACTCGGTGTAGATTACAGTTTCAGCAGGATCCAAAGCGATTTTTTGATTTTGTTAATGCGAAGCGTAGGTCATCGACACTCCCAACGAAAGTATTCTTTGA
This sequence comes from Scaptomyza flava, assembly GCA_030179655.1. Taxonomy (NCBI): domain Eukaryota; kingdom Metazoa; phylum Arthropoda; class Insecta; order Diptera; family Drosophilidae; genus Scaptomyza; species Scaptomyza flava. Next base: position 662,436 of record JARNME010000495.1, on the reverse strand, counting down.
GGAAACGGAGGCCAATTCTGATCAGGAAATTGCAAATATATTTGCCCAATTTTTTCAAACGACTTATAGCTCATGTCAATCTCAAGTCGGTTTGCCTTACCCTTATCGGGTTAATGGCTCGAATCGCATCTTTGGACTGAAAATCACTGAAAACTCACTTTTAAATAATCTTCATGTTTTGAAACCTATATTTTCCCCAGGACCTGACGGAGTGCCAAGCTGTGTGCTTAGACACTGCGCTCATGGTCTTTTAAAGCCGTTGCTTAAAGTGTTTAACTTGTCCCTGGAGTTAGGCTCCTTTCCAAAAATTTGGAAAGAGTCATTTATTATTCCTCTCCATAAAAAAGGAAACAAATCTAATGTTCAAAATTATAGGGGTATTTCCAAGTTGTCTGCTATTCCTAAGATTTTTGAAAAATTAATAACCTCCCATCTTCAACACCTTTGTAAATCTATTATTTCACCGTGCCAGCACGGATTTATGAAACAAAGATCTACTACCACTAACTTGTTAGAATTTACTTCGTTTGTTATCAAGGGTTTTCAGGACAAATTGCAGACTGATGTTATTTATACTGATTTTAGTAAGGCTTTCGACTCTGTAGATCATCATCTCCTAATACATAAACTAGAACTCTTGGGCTTTTCAAATATTCTAGTTCTTTGGATTAAAGACTACCTAACTCTTAGAACTCAGAGGGTTTTATTCAAAGGGTCCGTTTCCAAGACGGTTCAGGTCACTTCAGGCGTTCCTCAGGGTAGTCATCTTGGTCCTTTATTATTTATTTTGTTTATAAACGATCTTCCATCGGTTATAAAGTTCTCTCGGGTTTTGATGTACGCTGATGATGTAAAGTTATGCACGTCAGCTGCAACTCCCCTAGCTGCTCAACAGCTTCAAAGAGATTTAGACAACTTTCAAATGTGGTGTAAAGTAAATTTTTTAAATCTTAATTACAGTAAATGTAAAGTAATGTCATTTTTTAGGTGTTTGCCCTTTTTAAATAATTATTTTCTTGACAACAAACCACTAGATAGAATTGAATGGGTTGACGATTTGGGCATCCTTATGGACCCAAGGCTTAAGTTTGACAAGCATATTTCTTCAATTTCCAATCGAGCATCTGGTGTCTTGGGGTTCATTAAGCGCTGGTCGAAGGAGTTTAACGATCCCTACTTAACAAAAACTCTGTATACTTCTCTTGTACGACCGATTCTGGAATATGGATCTTGTATATGGTTTCCGAAATACGAAATTCATCAGAATAAAATAGAATCGGTACAAAAACAATTTCTGCTCTTCGCACTTAGAGGTCTTAACTGGGACACTAACAATAATTTGCCGTCTTATCGTAGTAGACTTTTACTAATAGATCTTCCTTCTCTGAGTGATCGTAGAATAATGCTTTCATTTTCCTTTTTTCACAAATAAATTAATGGTGAAATTGATTCTTCTGAATTAATTAACCAAATTAACTTTGCTGTTCCTATTAGAAATACTAGAAATTTTGTACCTATAGCTCTTCAAACTTGTAATTCTTCATAACCCTTTTCGTATTCTGTGTTCTATTTATAACGATCTTTCCCACTTAATACACAGTGCCACTCCTACTTGCTCTTTTAAAAAGTTAGTTTTGTGTCATTTGTCTACATGTTCGCGATCATCGTAACCGCACGATAAGCGGAGCGCCCCTCGGTCGGATGGGCGGGAGGTGGGTCGCTTTGTGCGTGGGTCCGCGCGTTAACAAGCCGGTGCTTGGTATCGTTGGGCCACTTGACTGTACTGTTCGTTAGTACATCTACGTCCAATAAATAAATATAATATATATATATAATATCAAAGGTTAGAAAGGGATGGTGCTAAATATCTAAATATCAAGCCCAAAGGATTGTAAAATAGTTTTCATCTTAAGGATGGTGGGGACCAATAAAAATCGTATAAGGGGCGTGGCTTATTAAATTAATACAAGCAGGATCACTTTCCCCCTCTAACACACATTCTCCTTCTAACACTTTCCCCATAGCTCTTTCCCCCTCTAACACACATTCTCCTTCTAGCACTTTCCCCCTCTAGCTCTTTCCCTCTAACATACATTCTCCTTCTAACACTTTCTCTCTCTAACTCTTTCCCCCTCTAACATACATTCTCCTTCTAACATTTTCTCTCCCTAACTCTTTCCCCCTCTAACACATTTGAATCTTAAGCTACAAGTATCAATACTCTTGATTAGAAGCAACGTATTGATCCTGCCGCTGCTGCTGCTGCTGCGTAGGAAAATTCCCATCTCTTGTTCACAGAAACCCAGTACATCGAACAAGCGTTCGCTTTTCTCTATTCTCTATCCTTACTTCCTTTGATCACTGGTAATCACAACCATAAACATTCATTTTTTGACGTGTGTTGCAGGTTTATAATGCCACGCACGTCAAAGAGGCGCCCTCTCGATTCCAGATCCTTGGATCACTACTACTCATGAACATAAACATTCATTCATGATTGCTTGCTTTCAGGTTAACAATGCAACGCACGTCAAACAGGCGCCCTCTCGAGTCTCTCTTATCTATCCTTTCTTCCTGTGCACACTGCACCTCATGACCATAAACAGATTTACAATGCCACGCACGTCAAAGAGGCGCACAATTGACTCTAACACTAATTAGGTAAATAACTAAATCTGTTTCTCTGATCACTGCTTCTCACAGATGCTGCTGGTAATGTGGTGGCCTAGGAATGTTAATCCTTTGTTCTCCACCCTACTCTAATTAAAGCGGGCACGATCATGGGAAAAAAAGGGTCATAAATTATCATATTGAAGGGGGCGATAAAAGGGTCAAAAAACAAGGGGGCGATAAAAGGGTCATAAAATTTAATGGGGTCATAAATTGTCGGCATCCCTTTGGGGTAGAACCACCAGTTCCCTACTACTCTGGTGGCATCCCTATCTGCATCGGAGAATCCTTAAGGCATCGTACACCCCTGCCGCATCCGTACCCCTTTGCAATCAAGCCTCTGTTTACCGGCTGTAATACTGGTCACGAGTATACCGCATTCAGTTGCGTCCGACTGCAACGTTTCCACTTGTTTAATTATAGCTATTTGTTTATGTAATTTTTCAACTTTTACTCTTACATTTTAAAACCTTACAAAAAAATTATAAATGCTTTTTATGCTCGTTACCGAAGGGTTTGGGTTTGTGCAATGTCCGTCATGGTGTCTGTCCGTCTGACCGTCTGTCCGTTCGTAAGTGCGCAGTCTTTTTCTACACTCGTCAAGCTAGAGACTTGAAACTTTCCAGTTATCTTTATCTATGGGATAGTAAATCAAAGAGTCAAGATTGGGCTTCGATAGCTCTAAGCCGATAAATCCACATATTTCACACATCCTTCCAGCTAGAAATACCAAATTTGGAAAAAGATAGCTGCCAGCAACCCGCAAAAAACTGCATCCAAAATTTTGCGTGTATCATTAAGGGTTGTTGAGGTAGAGTCACCAAATTTGGTATGAAGATGACTGGCAACGACCACCAAAGATCTGCATCAAAAATTTTGCATGACACGCCCACCCTTACCACCCGCCTTCTCCAATATTTACAAACTTTGAGCTAGAGTCACCCCATTTTGCATGAAGATATCAATTACCATTCCAAAAAGATCTGAATCAAAACTTTGGATGCCACGCCCACCCATACCACCCTGACTCCACTTTTTAAAAACTTTGAGCTAGATTCACAAAAAGGAAGATAGCTGGTGGCACCTCCATCTGCATCGGATTATCTTTAAGGCAGAGTACACCACTGCCGCATCCGTACCCCTTTGCAATCAGGCCTGTTTTTACCGGTTTTAATACTGGTAACGAGTATACCGCAGTCGGTTGCGTCCGACTGCAACTTTTTCACTTGTTATGATTGAATTTTCCAAATTAAAAACAAGAAGCTTAAACGGTTAATGATATACCTGTTTAAAATGGGTGTTTAGAGGTATGCTGCCAAAGGTGGAGTACGAGGGCGCCAAGGGTAGGCGCTGAATTCAGCCAGCTACAGTGCCTTAAAATTTGGTTACTCTAGCTCCAAAACTGTTGAAGATACAAGCGTTTCCGACTTTGGAGGGGACACCAGTAGCTATTTAGTTACCAAACTTAGTTATTCTTGATGTAAGGATCGATCGTTGAAAGTCAATCTCCATGACGGATATTGCACAAAATCAATTTAATCCTAACTTCTGGTGTCAAAGAATAATAAGGGTCCTGTTATAACGAGAACCATACATTTTTTAGCACTTTGTTCCGGACTTGAATTATTATATTATAAAATTAAAAATAACAATAAATTTGCTATAATTACTGGAAATTTTTTTTGATAGTATTTTTATTCTTCAACTCCAGCCGACTCGTTCGGCCAGGTTAAACAGCTAGAGGCATCAAGTTTTGCTGGGAAGATAGCTGGAAGTATCCCAAAAAAGATCTGTCTCAAAACCTTGGATGTCACGCCCATCCAACTGTCCGCCTTGTAAAACTGTAAATCTCCATATCTTTCACAGTTTTTGAGCTAGAGCAACCCAAATTTGTGACATTGTAGCTAGCGATGTCTCCCAAGATTTGCATAAAATTATTTTTGAACGCAGCGCCCATCTCTTCCACCCCCGTACTCTTATTTTTTGCAAGCAGACTTCCTTCCAACCGTTATTTTTGTGGTATCAGAGATACCATCGTTGGTTTCTGTGATGTTTTTTCGTTACGGACGACTTACGAGTGTCTCCGTACAGCGGTTTAAGTATACAAAATTGTGGTAAACCATGTTATACAACTTTAGAAAAAAAATCATTTGGTTTGTAGTTTTGGACTCATGAATATTTTTTGTAAATGATAAAAGATACAAGACAATATTAAAAAAATTGTGTTGCTCTACAACTATTTGACAGGTAACACTAGCTCCAACAAAACGAGTCGAAAGTTATACCGATATGGAGTAATTTGATTCAGTAAAGACCTGGGACGAACATTCTGCAAATAGTCAAAAATAATTGTACTTTTAGTAACACAGTAAGTATTTTGCTCAGGGCCAAGTTTTATTTATTTTATGCAAAAGAATATAAAAGGCAGAAAAAAAGTTTTAAATAGTGATAAATTAAATACATATACTTATGCTCGGTAAGCAGCCAAATCGATAGTCTATCTATTTGTGAAAAGCGTCAATCTTAAAGACTGTTAGAGCTAGGGACTTCAAATTTCCAAGACATAATTCTTCATTTTATTTATCAATAGTTTTCGCTTCCATTATGTGCACCGATAATTCTTTACCGCACATTGTACGGAGATGACCAACCCATAGCTCTTTATGCTGAATTACTGTTGCAATTTCCCCAAACATAGATAGCTTATTTATTTATTTTATTTATAAGGAACACTTTATGTCATAACTATATTTACACAAGTTTAGGTGTTTTACATATTGAAAGTATTTTTTATTTATTTATTAAAACTAGCTTAAAGTTAAAATTTATGGGCTAGTGTTATGGTAGCATGGCTGCCAGGGCCTTCAGCTGTGTTGTATTAAGTACGTATTTACATTAAGTTATTTACATTAGTTATTTACATGTGTGTGATTAGGTATATGAATATTTTTTTTTTTTTTTTTTTTTTTTTTTTTGATATTTATATATATTAAGGTAAGTTGGTAGTATTGGTGTGGAATATACGCGCAGTTTTGTCTTGATGCTGTTATATTTTGTGGTAAAGGTTTGTTTCTTTTAGAAAATATATTATAAGGGTGATGTTTTCTATGGATGGGTTTGATAGGATGTCTATTGGGTTTTTGTTTAGGAGGATTTTGGTTCGGGCTGTTGAAAGTAAAAGTACAAGACCGTGGGCCTTTTCTTCTTAAATATATTGTTCCTTTGTGAAAAGATTTAATTTAATTAATTTGAGTCAGATTATTTTAGGGAAAAGTAAGTAAATATAAAACCTCATAAATTGACTTAAAAACTAGACCTTATAACGAAGACTAATGGCTAGTGTGAGAAAGATGGAATAATTACATCTGTTAAAAAAGTTTGTGTGCAGCCTAGTCAGTCTTGCTGAAGCTAGTTCCACTTTGGCTATATTGTGTAGCTCCGTGGTGGAGTTATGCCAGGGGAGATTGAGTATCATTTTTAATATTTTGTTTTGTACAACTTGGGTTTTATAAATATGGGTCTTTGCAACATCAGCCCAGATCGGAGCTCCGTAAAAAATTGTACACTGAAAGATTGACCTAAACAGATGCATTTTATTTTCTAGACTCAGACGAGAATTCCTGTTAATTAAAGCTTAGTACGCAGGAACTAGAAATATTTCTAGTTGTGTCAAACTCCATATAAAAAAAAACGCTAGAAATAATTTCTGGACATAATTTCTAGAGATATTTCTAATGAGTATATGCAGCAGCTAAAAATGTATCTTCAAAATATGTTGAGAGTTGCCACATCGATTACATTGAAGTGGATCGTGTGGACGGCATTAAACAGCTGAATTTCTGCTAGAAAAAATGAGCGGCACATTATTTCTAGGCACAAGTGTAACCGTATTACTCTTTTACCTTTTTGTATTGCCATTTTTTTTGCGTTTTTGGGATTTTTCCGGTATTTTTAAGGGGCACACAGGGTCTTAGGATACACATTAGAAATAATGTGTATATGTCTATCAGAAATAATTCTAGTTCCTGCGTACTTAGCTTAAAGCATATAAAACTTTTATAAACGTGTTAGTTTTTTTAATTATGTGTTTGACGTGATCTGAAAAATTTTGTTTCTTATCTAATATGACGCCCAGATCTAACGTTATTAACGATTAAGACTAATGTGATTCAAAGGAATAAATATATTTTTTTCCTTGTGAAAAAGATTGCTTGAGTTTTTCAGCATTAAGCTTAGTACGCAGGAATAATGTAAAATGTGTATCCTAAGACCCTGTGTGCCCCTTAAAAATAACGGAAAAATCCCAAAAACGCAAAAAAAATGGCAAAACGAAAAGGTAAAAGAGTAATACGGGTGAAAAATCTAAGAATTTTTAGAATTTAAATATTACAAATAATGAGACGCGGTTTTTCTTTATGTAAATTCGCTTTAATGCGGTGACTTCAAAAGCTTGACGACAATTAAAATGCTTAGCCTAACAAAGGTGTGCGAAAGCCACAAGCGGCCGCACTTAAGTGAATTCGCCGTCGGCAATTGCAAATCGGCTTGTAAGACGACTACAACTAAGAGAATAATATAGTATACTAATACTTATGCTTATTGCTACAATTAAGAGTACATACTTCAATTTCTCTTAACTAACCTACAACTAACAATGCAATCTAATATGAGTGACAACTTCTGCTTCAACAACGGGCACACTTGTGTTTACATTTAATTGTCTGCATTTTAATTGCATTTATTTTTAAACATACAAATGACTGATGATATGGTATTAACGGCAGTGGCTGCATTTTTTATTATAAAAAAAAAAAAAAAAAAAAAATAGAAGCGAAAGCGTCTGTGTTGGGTCAATCTCTATTTACAAGAAAGAAATGATAGGGGACGCTTTAGCAAATGCAACTGTTTTCCCTCACTGCGTTGATTAATTTTATCTGGTCGTAATGTAAAAATTTTATAACACGACTTTAATCTTTTTGCTACTCAAAATTCCCTCCATTTCACAATTGACGCCTAGAAATAATGTGCTGCTCATTTTTTGTAGCAGAAATTCAGCTGTTCAATGCCATCCACACGATCCACTTCAATGTAATCGATGTGGCAATTCTCAACATTTTTTGAGTATACTTTTCTAGCTGCTACATATACTTATTAGAAATGTCTCTAGAAATTATGTCCAGAAATTATTTCTAGCGTTTTTTATACCCTTCACAGGGTATATTGACTTTGTCATGAATCTGTAACGCCTTAAAGGAATGATGGGAGACCCCATAAACTATATATCAAAATGATCAGGACGAGCTCAGGAATTGATTTCCGTCTGTCCGTCCGTCCGTCTGTCCGTCTGTCTGTTTCAACACGATTTCCGGCCAAACTGCTGAACCGATCTTGATGAAACTTTCACAGATTGCTTAGATCATGTCGGGTTTGTTCACTATGAAATTTCATCCCGATCGGAGGATTCTACGATATAGCCACCATATAAATTTACCATACCAACACGATTTCCGGCCAAACTGCTGAACCGATCTTGATGAAACTTTCACAGATTGCTTAGATCATGTCGGGTTTGTTCACTATGAAATTTCATTTCGATCGGAGCATTATACGACATAGCCACCATACAAATTTACCGTATCGTACTATCAATTGTTGTCTCTGTCGTGCACTTTCAAGTACCTACATGTCAATATGTTGCTTTTGTCGAAAACGAACAAGTAAATGACGCTCAAGAGTAAAAATATTAGCGAAAAATTACCAACAACTGCACAGAAACATAAAAGGGGGGAGTATTGATTTGGCTGTGTGAAGGGTATCATAGTCTTGGCATAGCCAATATTAACTATGCGCCACTATGTTTATACTCGATACCGAAGGTAAAGAGTATATTGGGTTTGTGCAATGTCCGTCATGGTGTCTGTCCGTCTGTCTGTCTGTCCGTCTGTCCGTCTGTATGAACGCAACTTTTTTCCACACCCTTCAAGCTAGAGAATTGAAACTTTCCAATTCTCTTTATCTATGGGATAGTAAATTAAAGTGTCAAGATGGGGGTTCTACGATAACTGGGGGGCTGGCAAATCGATAAATTCGATAACTCAAAACCGATAAATCCTCATATTTTGCACATCCTTACAGCTAGAACTACCAAATTTGGTGGGCAGATAGCTACTAGCAACCCCCAAAAAACTGCATCAAAATTTTGGAGCCACGCCCACCCATTCCGCCCCCAGCCCCCCCGCAATTTAAAGTCAAAAAAGCGTATATCTCCCACAGTTTTTGAGCTAGAGCCACCAAATTTGGTGCCAAGATAGGTGATGATGACCCCCCAAAAACTGCATCAAAAGTTTGGATGCCACGCCCACCAATACCACCCTAGAGTCACCAAATTTGGTATGAAGGTAGAATTTGACATTCCACAAGGATCTGCAGCAAAAATTTGAATGCCACGCCCAACCATACCGCCCCCAGCCCCCCTTTCCCCACTTTTACAAACTTTGAGCTAGAGTCACCAAATTTGTTATGAAGATAGCAATTGACATTCCACAAAGATCTGCATCAAAAATTTGGATGCAATTCCACCCATACCGCCCCCAGCCCCCCTTTCCCCACTTTATACAAACTTTGAGCTAGAGTCACCAAATTTGGTATGAAGGTAGCATTTGACATTCCACAAGGATCTGCAGCAATAATTTGAATGCCACGCCCAACCATACCGCCCCCAGCCCCTCTTTCCCCACTTTTACAAACTTTGAGCTAGAGTCACCAAATTTGTTATGAAGATAGCAATTGACATTCCACAAAGATCTGCATCAAAAATTTGGATGCAATTCCACCCATACCGCCCCCAGCCCCCCTTTCCCCACTTTATACAAACTTCGAGCTAGAGTCACCAAATTTGGTGTGAAGAAAGCAATTAACATCCCACATGGATGGGCATCAAAATTTTTAATACTGGTATCGAGTATACCGCAGTCGGTTGCGTTCGACTGCAACGTTTCCACTTGTTTCAAGTATTTTACCGATGCATGGCAGTAATGAAATGTTGTTGGGTTTTGGGATGGGTACAATTATGGCTGATTTCCACGCGTGGGGGTACAGACCTACAGAGAATATGTTGTAGTATAACTTTAAAAGGTCTGCTTTGCTTGAGGCGGGCAGTTGCTTGAGCATCGGGTACGAGATTCTGTCGTGCCCTGGTGTTTTGCCCTTTGTCTTCGTAAGGGCAGTTTCTAGCTCTAATTCGGTGAAATTGTATTCGAGTTGTTTAGCAGATAGACTTAGTCTACTGGGGGCGTGTACATACTCAAGGGATGTTAACTTTTGTTGCCTGTAGCTATTGCAGTCCTCTGAGTACTCAGACCAAGTTGTGGCAAATTTGTTAGATATTTCTAATGGTACAGTTAATAATGTATTATTAGATCTGATATACTTATGCTGGGGAGGAGGGACTCCCACCAGAGATTTAATATCGCGCCAGATTTGTTTTGAGGATGATTGGGGTGAAATATTAGCTGTGAAAGTACCGAAGCTTTCCCGTTTTGCTTCTTTCACTGCACGCTTAAAGTAGGCATTTGCTCTTTTGTAGGCTAAAAGGTTAGCATCGTTCATTGTGTACTCCTAAGCTTGCCATAACTTTTGCTTTTTATCCCGAAGATCACCCAGGTCATTATTCCACCAAATTATCTTTCTTTTGAATTTGTGGGGCTTGGTCTGTGGGATTGCCTTATTGGCCGCCGCTCGAATTGATTTGGTGATTTGCGAAACTTGTCGTTGAATGTTTGCATTTTGTGTAATATAGGAATGATTATCGTATTTTAAACGAAACAATTCCCAATCAGCTAATTCGATTTTGAATTTTGGAGAGAACTTTGATTTTGCGAATTGAAGCTGATGTTGTACTTCAGTTAAGACTGGAAAATGGTCGCTGCTGTATAAGTCAGGTAAAACTTTCCATTTGCAAAGTGGGAGCAGATTAAAAGATATAAATGTGAGGTCTATGTGTGTATATGTTTTATGTGTGGAGAAATGTGTTGCACTGCCATTATTCAAAAGAGATAAGTTGGTTTTAGAGACTGCATCGATAATTTTTTTCCCTCTAGGAGTGGTGCGGGTAGAGCCCCAAGCAGCGCCCCATGCATTAAAATCTCCAGTAATCAGTAGCGGTGCAGAGAAGCTATTTATTATTCTAAGTATTGCGTTTCCCGAAAAATATTGATCAGGGGGGATGTAGCTGTTCAAGACAGTGTATTTTTCGTTAAGTTTTAGTTGAATAGCCAAGTGAAGTATGCTTGAACTGGTCAATGACGGGAGCAGAGAGTGCGGTAGATGCCTTTTAACAAGAATTCCTATTCCTTGTTTGGCATTAAGGTTATGTGGTAGGTTAGAGAAATAACCTATATATTGTTTGTTACATATTATATTTTTTGAATTGAAAGGTAGGTGAGTTTCTTAAAGACATATTATATCTGGATTTACTTCATTTATTAAAATTGTTAATTCATCGAAATTATTTATATATCCTTTTAGATTCCATTGAATAACTTTAATTGACATTGATAAATAAAATATTAATTGATATATATATGTCTACATGAAACATAATTATACTTTAATTGTTATTTTAATTTGATGTTAATAATATTTAACTTATTTATTGTTTTGATTTAGTCGGATACTGACTCAATTTCGTCAAGATCCGCGGTATTGTGTAGTGTTGGGTCGGACATTGATTCAATTGAGTCAAGGTCCATGGTGTTGTTTTGTGTTAAGTGTGAGTGAGTAGTTAGTTTTTGTTTTAAGTCTGTATGAGTTTCTATTTTTGTTTGGTTTTTGAGTGTTTTTGTTAAGAATTCGGATAAAATAGTGGAGGGTTTTGATAAAGAGGGAAGTGATGTAGAGAGGGTGGATGAAGATTGAGTGTTTCTTTTTGGGAGGGAGTCGGCCGACGAGAGAAGGTCGTCAGAGCCGCCAATGTTGCTCTTATCAGTATTGCGGTTGTTGTTTTTTTTTACATTTTGTGTTGTGCTTTTTTCGTTTTCTATGTTTGCTGTGATTGCTGCGTAGCTGTCGGGCTTGGATGGCTTAGGCAAGGTGGCTTTGAAATAAAGCTTTGCTTCCCTCATTGTACACTTCTTCGTGGTTTTTATTTTTAATATTTCTTTTGTTGGATGAATGCACTACAATTTTTATCTGAGGCAGGATGGTTTAGTGAACAGTTAACACATTTAGGTGAACAGTTACCAGAGTGGGGTGTGAGACCGCAGTTAGAGCATGCTGCCTCGTTTTTACAATATTTTTGGGTATGTCCGAGTTTTTGGCATGTTTTGCACCGCATAGGATTCGGTATGAATTCGGATACCTTTACAGAGTGCCAGCATATGTCGATTTTGGATGGAAGGTTGTAAAGCTCGAAAGTGAGTAGCATAACCCCCGACGGTCTTGTTACACCCTCAACTTGCTTGGTGAACTTGTAGATAGATATAACTTTTTGGGAGGAGAGCTCTTTGACAATTTCGTCTTCAGAGACATTAATAAGGTAGGGTGCATAAATGGTCCCCTTGACCGAATTAAGGGCTTGGTGCAGTTGGCATTCTATTTTGCATAAACCAGGGAGTTCGGTTGTGTTGATAAATTTGTTGGCATCGTAGATTGAGTGAACCAGCATTAATAAATTTCCGTCTTTTAAATTTGATATTGAGGCAATATTTTTACTAACATGCTTAAGCGCCTTGTGAACCGCGAAGCAAGAGTATTCTGAAATGGTTTTTTCTTTGTTTTTGGCGGAGACTATGATATATTTGGGGTTAGAAATATTGGTTGACGGCAGTTCGGGAAAGTCATTTAAAGGTTTTGCAAGTGGTCTACGTTTTTTGGTTGGGGGACTCTCGGCCAGAGTGCTGAAACGATTTTGTCCCAGATTTGGGGGGGGGGGGGCTCCGGGCCACCCATGATTCTTTTTTTTTTTTTATTCAAGCGCTGAGAGTAGCTCTTTTGCACAAATAACTTAACTTGAAAGAAATGTGTGAAGTGAGAAAAGAACTGATAAGAGCACGATTGGTTAGCAACTGACGTCTGCTCGCGATGAGTGTTAGTCGGCGACTGTGTTTTTTATTTCTCTTATCAGCTACTGTTACATTATTCTTATTATCTAAAGTAATTATATTATATTTTCCTGTATATCTGTTTTCCAACTTGTGTGCTGTATCATTTCTTATTAATATTTCTTGACCTATTTTTAGTTCTGGTTTGTTTGCATATATATTTAGTTTTTCTTGTTGTTTAATTTTAAATAGTTCTACTAACTGTTTTGCTTTGTGATTAGCAATTTGTATTTTTGTATTTTAACTCTTTATTGTAGTCATCTATGTTATATATTGGGTCTATTTTGCTGGTTGAGAATGCAAAACTTTTTGGTTGTTTTCCAAACACAAGTTCGAAAGGGCAATAGCCATGGGCTGTTGATGGCGTTACGTTAAAACAGTAAGTAAAGTATTGTATATATTCGTCCCAATTGTCTTTTTGTGTTGATATGTATGATCTTACGTATTCGTTAAATGTTCTGTGGCTTCTTTCCACTGTTCCAAGAGTTTGATGATGATGAGCAGTGGAGTTATGTTTCTTTATGTCGCACATTTTACATAGTTCTGTTAAAACCGAATTCATATAAGTATTCTGTTCCCATGTCTGTTAAAATTGTATTCATTGGTCCGAAAATTAGTACAAATTTTTCAAAAATGGCTCTTGCTACAGTTTTGGCATTTTTGTTTGGAATTGGGATCGATACCAGATATTTAGTTAAGTCGCATATGATCGTGACTGCGTACTCATAGCCATTTTCTGTTTTAGGTAGAGGTCCTATAGTGTCAATTATTGTTATGTCGAATGCTGTAGCAGGAGTTGGTGTTAGAACTGTTGTGTTTTTGGGGTGTTTGAGAACCTTTGCTAACTGACATTGTTCGCAAGTTTTACGTAGTCAGTGACGTCTTTTGTCATGTTTTTCCAACGGAATTCTCTTTTAATTTTTCCCGTCATTCTATTAATTCCACTGTGGCCCCCCTCTATGGGATTGTCATGGTATCTCTTTAAGATATCGCCTATTTTCGGGTCATTTTTATCTTAATATTTTACAGGTGGTATGGTTGCGATGCTAATTGTTTTTAAATGTTCATTGCCCTTATTCCTGAAATCTTTTGATTCTATTAATTTAAAAATTTTTTCGTCCGTTCGTATTTGTAACTTGTTGACATTGATATCACCGGCTTCCTTTTCAAGCCTTGGAAAGAATAAATCTAGATTTATTATCCCATTAATGATAATGTCGTGTATTTTGAACGTTTTTATTCTTAACTTCCCCTGTTTTATTGAACATGTTTTTTTATTGAAAGTAAGTAGTGGATACTTTTTTATCTCATATGAACTTACTGCTTCAAATACTCTTGGTATGTCTTCCTGTTCTCCCTTGCTATGTTCGGGTTTGTTTATATATTTCTTTGCTGATGATCGCGTGGTAACTTTAAGTATATTGTTATTATTGCTAGCTAGTTTTTTTATGTCCTTAAATTCTATTCGTGATAATGCGTCTGCTGCCGTATTTTCTTGTCCCCTGATGTGCTGTATAGTGAAATCGTATTCGTCTAATTCTAATCTTATTCTAAAAAGTTTCGAGGTGGGATTTTTTAGCGAAAACAAGTAAACTAATGGTTGATGGTCTGTTTGTACTAAGAATTTTTGCCCGTATATGTATGGCTTAAAATGTTTGATTGCCCAATGTATTGCGGTCAATTCTTGTTCTATTGTAGACTTGTTGCTTTCACCCGTGGTGAAGGTTTTAGAAGCATAAGCAATTGGTAATTGCTTTTCTCCATGTTTTTGACTTAGGACTGCACCGCAGCCTATTTTACTTGCATCCGTGGTAATGCAAAATTCTTTTTCAAAGTCTGGGTATTGTAGAATTGTTGGGCTAAGTAATTGCTTTTTTAAATATTCAAATGCGGTTTGGCAGTTGTTGTCCCAGTTAAAGGTTACATTTTTTCGTGATAGTTTATTAATGCATTGAACTATTTCAGCAAAGTTAGGGATAAATCTACGATAGTAGTTACAAAAAGCAATGAACCTTTTGGCTTCATCTCCGTTTTTGGGTATGGGATAGTCTTTAATTACTTTAAATTTGGTTTCATCTGGTAGTATCCCCCTGTTTGTGCATTTGTGGCCCAGAAAGGTTACTTCGTGTTTAAAGAACGTGCATTTTTCTGAAAACGTCTTTTAGATTATCTAACATGTGATTTTCGGAGCAACCCAGTATTATAAGGTCGTCCATGTAAAGAAATGCTTGAGAGGGTGTTAGGCCTGCAAAGGCTAGAGACATCATTCGTTGAAATGAATTTGGTGCTATTTTGAGGCCATATGGCAATCTTTTAAATCTATATGACCCCTTGTCGGTTGAAAATGACGTGATATCTCGTGAACTTTCTTCTAATTCTACCTGATGAAAACCTGACATTAAATCCAAACACGAGAAGAATTTTGCTCGTCCTAATTGATCTAATATATCATCCATTCTTGGCAGAGGGAATTTATCTGCGACCAGTTGCTTGTTAATTTTTCTATAATCTACTACCAATCTCCTCCTTTTTTCTGTGTTTCCCGGTAAGGTTTTTTTTGGAACTAATAAAATTGGACTATTGTACTCAGATATGGATGGTTCAATAATATCATCATCGATCAATTTGTCCACTTGTTTATTAATTTCCTCCTTTTGACCGTGCGGGATTCTGTAGTTTTTTATGTGTACTGGGTTTGGATTTTTTAGTTTTATTTTTTGTTTGTAAAAATTATTTGCTGATATCTTGTCTGTTTCTATTGCGAATATTTCGATAAATTCTTCGCATAGCTCCGAAAGTTCTGTTTCTATGAATTTTTGAAAGTTTTTCTTTAGTTTTTTCATTATAATTTCTTTATTTACCGTGCTTCTGGTTATGTTTTCTAGCGGGACTGTATCATAATTTGACATATTTTCGTGTACTAAGTTCACTTTTGTAATGTGGGCTTCTGTAGTATTAGTGTTGATTATTTTTACATATGGACTAAGTTTTGACAGGATTGTATTTGCTACGAAAACCCCTGGCTCTTGGTTTGGTATAAATACATCTGTGTTTTTTTATGTGTATTTTCTCTATAGTTTCCGTTCGTGCTGGTATAGTTAGTATTCTATTGGTATGTTGTGTGTCAATGGGTATTAATATTTATACAGTTTGGTTTTATTGCTAACCCGTTCTTTTGGTAATCAATCGTGCAATTGAATTTTTTTATGAAATCAAGCCCTATTATCCCATCGCAAGGAATTGGGAAGTCGTTATGTACTACCTGAAATGCGTGTTGCAATGGGTGATTGGTAAATTTCAGTATAACCTCCCCTATAGTGTATAGTATATCTTTTCCTATGCCGTTAAGTCGTGTCTTCTTCTCTCTATTTATTCTTTGTATTTCTGGTACTGCGTTTAGTTTTATAATGGATACGTCCGCTCCTGTATCAATCAATAGTTTAGTATTATTGTATATGCCGAAATCCATCCTTACGAAACTAGTTATGTTAAGGTTAACGCTATATATGTTATGAATTATTGTTCTACGATCAGGGGACTCTCGTAGTTTTCCGGCTGTGTATTGTCGTTTGTTATTCTTATGTTGTTGTTGTTATTAAATCTGTCACCATCTCTATTATAATTGTTTTGATTGTTGTTGTTGTTAAACGGTCTATTGTTTTGATTGTTTCTATTACCATTTTGGTAGTTTTGTCGACTATAATTCCTATTTGTGTAATTGTTGGAGTTTCTACTGTTTCTGTTATTGTTTTGGTAGTTTTGGTTATAGTTTCTGTTATTGTAATTATTCCTATTGTTTCTATAATTGTTTTGATTTATTAGAAATACATTTTTTTCTTGTTCTATGTTTGTGTTGGTGCTTACAAATTTAGCTATAACCTCATTCATGTCATTAAATTGGCCTGCTTCCATTATAGTGCGCACTCTCTCGTTCGTGCAATTTTTTGTTATTGATTTCACGGCTGTTTTTGTAGCATACTTTTGGGCCGTATCTGTATTTAGCGTGTCTATAATGTAAGCTCGTCTTAGAGCTTTTGTTAAGTTTTCTATTTCTGTTGCATATTCGTTTGCTTATTTTTCATTTTGCTTTAAATTCATTAGTTTTGCCTCAATAACTGCTACTTTTTTTTTTTTGGGGGGGTAAATTTAATGTATTGGACCAAAAACACAGTTAGTTTTTATTACAACACAGTGATCTTCATTAGTAAATTCGGCAAGCCTGGTTGACTTCAGGCGTAGTTGTAGGTCTTGTGGATTAGGTTGACTTCCTTTGGATCGTCACCAGGCTATTGTATTAGGTTTCCAAATGACCTGCGCTTAAGTCTTCTAACGACTCTTCTCCCCGCAAGCTCTCTAGCCAGCCGGCTTCGGTGCCGCTGCAAACGTGCGTTGTATCTGATGGAATAAGCTCCAACTTGGCTGTCTATGGTAGTCAATCTGAGGTCATTGTGCAAGGTTGAATTTCGTACGTACCAGGCAGCACCAGTTATTCGACGCAAAGCCAAATTCTGGAGTGTCTGGATACTGCTACTGTTTCACCTTTTATATTGTTCTGCAATTTTTTATTATACTATTTATTGTTGTTTCGTTGGTA
This sequence comes from Scaptomyza flava, assembly GCA_030179655.1. Taxonomy (NCBI): domain Eukaryota; kingdom Metazoa; phylum Arthropoda; class Insecta; order Diptera; family Drosophilidae; genus Scaptomyza; species Scaptomyza flava. The sequence goes on along the minus strand of JARNME010000495.1, from coordinate 645,072 downwards.
ATTAATAGTCTAGCGTCCCCTTTTAATTTTGCTCTTATTATTTTAATAGCAATTTTTTCATGTGTACCCTTTATGTCTTCTAATAGTTCAAGTGAGTCAATAAAACTTTGTAAGTTTTCACTTCTCCCGTCAAACTCTTGGACTAGCTTTGAAGCTGAGTTTATAAATTCAATATTTGTTTGCTCCATGTTTTCTTTTTCTTTCGAACCTGTGTCTGGTGCTTTATGTTTTTCTTCTTCTGTCATATGTAATTCTGTAAATGTAGCGTTTTCTTTTAGTTCTAATGGTAATGTAATTTCTAGGTCGTATTTATTAGCTTGTAATTATGCAATTTTTTAATGTTTCTATGTTGTCTTCAAACTTGTTTTTTGTTTCTAATTCCCAATTAGTTTGGTTTACATATAATAGTTTTTTGATGTTATTGTAGCTATTGAAAATTATTCCTAAGTGTTTATTTATAGTATGTGTTTGAATGTAAATGGACTTATTGATGCATTTGAAAGATTTATAAAAATTTTCTTTTATAATTTTTAGTTCTGTAATGTTTTTGTCCATGTGTAGCTTGGTTTTATAAGTACTTTACTAATTTGTAGTGATGACACAAACCTTAATACAATTGATGTTCAAGTGTCGGCGCTAACCTTTATGCAATTGAGTTTTTAGTGGTGACACAAACCGTAAGCTTTTAGTTGTGATGCTAGAAGCATGCGTTTTAGACATGTGGTTTTGTACACTGGCAAAAATTAATTTTAACTTTAGGTTTTTTTTTTTTTTTTTTTTTCTAAATTCTAACTACTATAGTATGATACGTTTTGTTAATTTTGCAGATTCATTTTATTTTTAAAACAAACAATTTTTTTTTGTTTATATTTTTTTTTTATAAATTTTTTTTTTTTTGTTTTTTAGTGTGGTGGCGGTCCACGCCGTTTACCACTAAGGTGCATTAGAAAAATGCACTCTTATTTAATGTTTAATTTTTATTGCTGCTCATGCTGGTCCTCTCGTCTTTTGGCTGTTGGCTGTTCTTCTCCTGCTGACGCTGCTTCCGCTTGGTTTCTTGTTCCTCCAGGGTGGCTATGCGTAGCCAAATTTCGCTGGCCACTTTCCAATGCGGTGGGGGGTCGCTGTTGACTTGGGCTATTTGTACTACCCTTTGTCGCCTAAAATTGGCCAGGGCTCCTCCTCTCCTTTTGAGTTTTACTGTGACGGGTATCCTCGTCAGGAGTGCCTCTTCCTTGTCCTTTTTGGCACGGGCCGCTATCGTGCTTGGCGCCTTTTATATTCCTCAATTGTTATCGGCTTTGGTCCAGCCGTTGGGCAACTTTTAATTGCTTCCTGGACTTTTTGGAGATGTTTGCTTATTTTATCCTTGTTTTTTTTTTTTTTTTTCTTTAGCTTTTGCCGTTTTTGTATTTGGCACTAAGCTGGCAGGATCGCCATATAATGAAAGGCGAAGAGCTAGATCTTGAGTGATTTATTCTGAACTCAGCGTCCGTATATATAGTAAATATTTACATGTGTTCTTATGGCTAGGTAAGGTTAATAGTGGTGTGAGGAGTAGCTTATCTAAGTTTAATGTAAAGCTAATGTAACTGTTGTTGTTATTTATGCTGTCTTATTCTAATGCACCTAATTAGCAGTGCGTGTAGGTGGTGCGTGTGAGCTTTGCGTTTAAGCAGTGCAAGCAGTGTGTGCAAGCAGTGTGTTAAAGTAGTGCGTGCAAGCAGTGCGTGTAAGCTCAAGTTCAGCTTGGGCTGGAAAGCTTAGAGCTATGACAAAGATGACTTATATATATTACACTAGCGATGTCTCCCAAGATTTGCATAAAATTATTTTTGAACGCAGCGCCCATCTCTTCCACCACCATACTCTTATTTTTTGCAAGCAAACTTCCTTTCATCCCTTATTTTGTGGTATCAGAGATACCATCGTTGGTTTCTGTGATGTTTTTTCGTTACGGACGACTTACGAGTATCTCCGTACAAAACATCAAAACACATAAAAAAAAAACTTTTTTCGCACAAAATTGGGACACAGTGTTGTTTGGGTGTTTGTTACAAAGCTTTATGTTGTAGTTCACTTTTTATATAAATTAGTTTGTATTAAAATGTATTCGATTTTTACTGCCCGAGCGCAAAATTTTTACACATCGAAAACATTAAAATAGCAAAAAAACGCGTACATTAGAGCTGCAAAAACATCGATATCAACATTGATTATTGTTATTATTATTTTCAACATCGATGTTTCATTGTGTAGTGAAGCTTCAAATTGCGAGTGTATAATTTAATATAAATAGTTTATTTTGTTACATAAATTCGTTGTTTTAATAGTTTCTTACAGCCATACGGTTCCTCTTAATAAAATGGAAAAGTTTTTTTGCATACTTATGCGTTCCAGCTAGCTCGACAGAGTCTGAGCGAACTTTCAGCAAGGCTGGAGAAATCATTTCCCAAAAACGTGCTGCACTGACGCCAAAAGCGGTCAACACGTTAGAACCCTTTTACACGGTGAAGTTTTTTCATGAAGTTTTTTTTCATTCTGTTTTAAAACATCTTCGCAAATCAGGTCGCATTTACACGATGAATTCTTTTCATGCAGCATTCTCTTTGTAAATGCAACTCTGATTTAAATTTATGGTCGATAAACATATACCTTTGCCATCGATTGTTTTATTTGTTAACATATAATTGTTTTAAGAAGTAACAAGTAATCAAAATGGATTCAGTGAACATTTCTACTAATAATTTCTTAACCAAAACAATGTATTTACTATTGGCGCTAATATTTGCTTGTGCGATATTTCGTATCGATGACTTTATTATTCACATCAAACACTGTGCAACTCTGTTTTTACATGCAATTGGAATAAGGCAAAGCAAGAAAAATAAATCATTGCTACACAAGTCATGAAGCATTGCTTGCAGCTGTAAACCCTCTACACTCTTTGCCTAAAAACGAATGCTTCAAACGCAAAAACTTCATCGTGTAAAAGAGGTCTTACTACTTAAATAAAAAAAAAATCAAAAAAAATCAAAATCAATGGATCACTCATAGATCTTGTATCTAGATCTAGAAAGATCTAGATGTTATTTGTTTTAAGTTGGGGGCTAAGGCTCTGTTAGTGAAGCGTGTGTGCCTGCCGGCGCGCCAAGCTGACTCAGTCAGTGGGAGTTGGCAGTCACATGCCGACTACTGAAGACCGACCATACGTGGTGAAGAGCCACATCCTCATCGAGGTGCCCCTGCTCTAGACGAAATATAGCGGATCTAAAGAGGACAACTCGAGAAAAACCGGTAATCAGCGGTGTTACCGTACCGTACCCCTGTGATGAATGGCACTACGTTAGTGTGTCTTTTAACGGTGGCTTCCGGATACCTGGCACCTCCGGTCGTATAAGTCCGATCTGGGGTATGAGGCTCTGCCCCGGGGGATACTTAATTCCTCACTACTTGTGGGACCTATCTATGGAATATAAACGAAAATACCCCCCAAGAAGCAGGGTGCTCAAGCAGCCCCAAATCGAGTAACATCGAACCTATGCGGAAACCCGTAGAAGCTATGGACATCTGCTCACAAAGCTCTGGCATAAACACCATCACTAAAGAAGGGGAAGAAACCCTTCTCGCCTCTCCCAAGGCTAAAAGACCAAAGCGGATCGCACTATCTGGCACCGCAAGGAAGAGGTTGCGCAGACCCCTTGCGAACCGCATACCCATGGATGAGGCCAAAAGGCTCGCTCAGAAGCCTATGGACCATCCTAGGGCAGTGCCCAGCATGAGTGACGAAGTGTGTTCCTTCAAGCGTATTGCTTGCTCCATAGCCGCAGCTGCGGCTGGGAGAGCAACACAGGAGCAGTCACGCCAATTCAGTGTCATGGCCTTCTATAGGGACGTTGCCAGCTCGGCGAAGATGGCGATACTCCCTGCCGACTACCATAGAAATCTTCTCACGACGGAGCAGCTCAACAGCTTCCAGTCCGCCATCTTGTCGAGGGTGATGGCTCTGAGACACGGCTCTGTGAAGCCGCTGTTCTCTGGCTGCACTTTCCGACCAGGGTGGATGGCCATAACGTGCGGGAATGCGGATACAGTCGAGTGGCTGAGCACAGAGGTGCCCAAGCTCCGGCTGTGGAAGGACGCATACATCAAGGTAGTCCCTGAGGCAGAGGCTCCACTCGCCGCCGTCTTCATTAGCTACTTTCCGCTTCCTAATGCGGATATGAAGACAGATGAGATTTTGAAACTCGTCGAGGGCCAGAACAGCGGCCTGCGCGTGGGAGACTGGCGTGTCTTTCACCGCGAGATGAGAAAAAATATGGCCATCATTATTATAGCGCTGGACCCAGTCTCGGCCAACCGGCTAAAGTCGCTGGAGTATCAGCTCAATTTTGCGTGGGGCACGGCTACACTCAAGCCAAAGGCCAGCACGCAGCCGAAGGAACAGGCGGTGGCTCCTGCTCTCGCAGCGGAGAAGCCCACCTGCTCCAAGGCCATCACACCGGACACGGCTGCAACAACGCCACAGGGTGCCGCTGAGGTGACTCATGCAACTCCTGGGCTGCCTGCGGCCAACAGCACAGTCCGGACACCTAGCGGAAATGGGGCTAGTGGAACCGCAGCTGCCCAAGAGCCCGCAGAACCGCGGAAAATTCTGCGCCCTCCCCTCTACGGGCGCATCACGCGCGGAACCGGGCGCGTGAACAAAGGTGTGAGGCGCACACCTGAGGAAGAAGCCCTTCTGCGCACCAACCAAGCCATAGATAAATCGTAATTCGCTTTGCATCGCAACGGACGTGTTTTTTTTATGCGCTTCGCTTTTTTGCTATTGTGCGTTTTATTTCTGCTATTAATTTCGCGTCTTTGTGTAAACTAATAGTTTTGTGACTTTGTGTTTTGCCGGTTTGCCTAAACCCAAAGTGGACAGTAAATTAACAATTTAATTTGCATTTGTTTTAAAGTGATTCCAAACACAACAACAAACTGCAGTCCAGCATACTGAAAAATTTGCTCAACTTGCTGCCGCCTGCTTTTGTTTTGTTTTTGTGTTTTTACGCTCACTCTCTCTCTCTTTTTTTCAAGCGCTTCGCTCCCAGTGCATTAAACCGTTTCTTGATCGTTTACTCTAACGCGCTCTTTGTGTTGGTGTTGGTCGCGGTCAAACTCTTCTCCGTTGCTTGTTGCTTTCGGTGGTCGCGCTCGCGCCGTTTTTGTTTGTGAAGCTGTGAAGTAAGTTTTGTTTGTAGCTTTACTATTTGCACTTTAGGGTGGACCTGTATTTTAATAATAACAATTTTCTGCAGCGAAATTTTTTATTTATTTTTTATTTGTACTTTTCTTCCCTTTTAATAAATTCAATAAAAATGTCTGTCTGCTGCTATGCGAATTGTCAAGTCCGCGCAAACTCAAAAATGGGTTTTGTCTGCTGCTGGATGTGCACAAATGTTGCTCATGAGCAATGTGCCGGCATTACTGGCCGTGCCTCAGACCTCATGAAAGATACTAATTTAGAGTGGCCGTGTTGGTCATGTTTGGAGAAAAAAAAAGACATTGTAAGCTTTATAAATACTCAACTTGGCTTAGAGGGCATTTTCTGCCAGTTGAATAAACTGTGTGAAAAGTTCTCATCGGTTCAAAGAAACCTTAACGAGAAAAATCTCGTAATAGATTCTCCAAAGCGTAAAAAGGCCAACGTTGGGCAGTTATCGGGCTCTGTGATGTCGGAAAATACTCCAAACGCTCCGATACCGCAGGGTAAAGTAAATAAAGTAGATAAAAATCTTCATGTCCCTCCAACTAAAATTATCGAGAACTTAGATGATATACCAATAACTCCCATGGATATTGTGTTATCTGATCCCGATCCTTCGGTTTCTTTGGTGGTTAGTAGTGTTGATGTTAATCAACAAAAAAACTCTATCAAACTTAAAGAGCCAAATATTCAGTTATCCGAGACTGAGTCTTCCAAACCAGCCTCAGTGGAGGATATAATTAAAAAATTTGTTGCTGCTCCACCTAAAAAACAAATATTTGTTTCAAGGCTTCCCCCTGATTTAACATCAGATGATGTCAAGGTCTATATCAAGGCCAAATCGAATGCCAATTTCACGGTGGAGAAATTCAAATTTGCTTATGATCGGAACATTTCGTCTTTTAAAATCAGTGTTCCGAATCAAGATTTCTTTTTTTAAATTGTGAAAGAGTATACTGCAAGGAAAAAAAATCGGCCCCCGATTGTATCTACCCTTCCGGTGGTTGGTTCTAAGGTAACTCTCCCAATAACTGATAGTTCAAAAAACTAACATCCTCCTTCTTACTTGGCTATCAGAATGTAAGAGGTCTTTGTAGTAAACTCACTAGTTTATACCTTAATACTCTTTCTTTCCCCTTCCATGTCATTGCCTTTACTGAAACGTGGTTAAGGCAAGACATTCTCAATTCCGAAATTCTATGTAGTACATATTCTATTTACAGAAAGGACCGTACTCTTCGGCGTGGTGGTGGAGTGCTTATTGCTGTGAATGTAGACTTTCCTTCTGAAACAGTCGTATTAGATAGTTCTTTTGATATAGAGTTTATTGCTGTAAAGCTAAACATTTGCGGTATTAACATTTTTATCACTTGTTCGTATATACCTCCTTCTTCTGATCTCTCTATCTATGAGACACATCTATCTGCTATTCATTCTGTCTCTGCCTTGCTTTCTGATCGTGATTTTCTTGTAGTTCTTGGTGATTTCAACATTGCTGAAGCTACTTGGATTTCTTGTCCTGACTCTGGTGCCCTGACTCCCACGGCCCCGAATGAATTTTTAATCGACCTACTTGGGATGTCATTGAGTCAAATTAATGCTATCCCAAATTTTCTCAATAAAATGCTTGATCTGATTTTTGTTTTGGATTCATCATCTTCATCCGTTTCCCGTTCCCAGCCTATATCTTATCCCGAAGACTTATACCATCCTACGTTGGAGCTGTTGATTAATTTACCTTCCCGAACGCGTTGCAATTTCAGGATGCCTTTGAGTCGAGTTCGTCATTTTCGGAAAACTGATTTTGAGGGACTCGCTCTGCTTTTATCCCAAACTGACTGGTCTCCCCTCTACGAGTCTGACGACTTGGACGTGGCAATCAGTATTTTTTATAATACCTTATATTCTTTATTTGATTTATGTGTCCCGGTTGGTGAGCTAAACAGGTCTAACAAACCTGTGTGGTTTACCCGAGAGTTGACAATTCTCAAGGGTCGAAAATCTAAGCTCTACAAGAGATTTAGAAAAAACGGCTCATCGGTGGCCTATTCTGCATACTTGATTGCTCGTGCCAGTTTTGATATCTTAAATAACCTATGTTATAAGAATTACCTGACTCGGTGTAGATTACAGTTTCAGCAGGATCCAAAGCGATTTTTTGATTTTGTTAATGCGAAGCGTAGGTCATCGACACTCCCAACGGAAGTATTCTTTGAGGAAACGAAGGCCAATTCTGATCAGGAGATTGCAAATATATTTGCCCAATTTTTTCAAACGACTTATAGCTCATGTCAATCTCAAGTCGGTTTGCCTTACCCTTATCGGGTTAATGGCTCAAATCGCATCTTTGGACTGAAAATCACTGAAAACTCACTTTTAAATAATCTTCATGTTTTGAAACCTATATTTTCCCCAGGACCTGACGGAGTGCCAAGCTGTGTGCTTAGACACTGCGCTCATGGTCTTTTAAAGCCGTTGCTTAAAGTGTTTAACTTGTCCCTGGAGTTAGGCTCCTTTCCAAAAATTTGGAAAGAGTCATTTATTATTCCTCTCCATAAAAAAGGAAACAAATCTAATGTTCAAAATTATAGGGGTATTTCCAAGTTGTCTGCTATTCCTAAGATTTTTGAAAAATGAATAACCTCCCATCTTCAACACCTTTGTAAATCTATTATTTCACCGTGCCAGCACGGATTTATGAAACAAAGATCTACTACCACTAACTTGTTAGAATTTACTTCGTTTGTTATCAAGGGTTTTCAGGACAAATTGCAGACTGATGTTATTTATACTGATTTTAGTAAGGCTTTCGACTCTGTAGATCATCATCTCCTAATACATAAACTAGAACTCTTGGGCTTTTCAAATATTCTAGTTCTTTGGATTAAAGACTACCTAACTCTTAGAACTCAGAGGGTTTTATTCAAAGGGTCCGTTTCCAAGACGGTTCAGGTCACTTCAGGCGTTCCTCAGGGTAGTCATCTTGGTCCTTTATTATTTATTTTGTTTATAAACGATCTTCCATCGGTTATAAAGTTCTCTCGGGTTTTGATGTACGCTGATGATGTAAAGTTATGCACGTCAGCTGCAACTCCCCTAGCTGCTCAACAGCTTCAAAGAGATTTAGACAACTTTCAAATGTGGTGTAAAGTAAATTTTTTAAATCTTAATTACAGTAAATGTAAAGTAATGTCATTTTTTAGATGTTTGCCCTTTTTTAATATTTATTTTCTTGACAACAAACCACTAGATAGAATTGAATGGGTTGACGATCTGGGCATCCTTATGGACCCAAAGCTTAAGTTTGACAAGCATATTTCTTCAATTTCCAATCGAGCATCTGGTGTCTTGGGGTTCATTAAGCGCTGGTCGAAGAAGTTTAACGATCCCTACTTAACAAAAACTCTGTATACTTCTCTTGTACGACCGATTCTGGAATATGGATCTTGTATATGGTTTCCGAAATACGAAATTCATCAGAATAAAATAGAATCGGTACAAAAACAATTTCTGCTCTTCGCACTTAGAGGTCTTAACTGGGACACTAACAATAATTTGCCGTCTTATCGTAGTAGACTTTTACTAATAGATCTTCCTTCTCTAAGTGATCGTAGAATAATGCTTTCATTTTCCTTTTTTCACAAATTAATTAATGGTGAAATTGATTCTTCTGAATTAATTAACCAAATTAACTTTGCTGTTCCTATTAGAAATACTAGAAATTTTGTACCTATAGCTCTTCAAACTTGTAATTCTTCATAACCCTTTTCGTATTCTGTGTTCTATTTATAACGATCTTTCCCACTTAATACACAGTGCCACTCCTACTTGCTCTTTTAAAAAGTTAGTTTTGTGTCATTTGTCTACATGTTCGCGATCATCGTAACCGCACGATAAGCGGAGCGCCCCTCGGTCGGATGGGCGGGAGGTGGGTCACTTTGTGCGTGGGTCCGCACGTTAACAAGCCGGTGCTTGGTATCGTTGGGCCACTTGACTGTACTGTTCGTTAGTACATCTACGTCCAATAAAAAAAAATGCCGGACGTGTCCTGGGGCTAAGCACCGCATCCGGTAAGCTGTTATATGCAAACGACCAACCTCGCCTTAGAGCGGCGATGTTGATTAACAAAAATTTGACATATGTTCCCCTATCACAGTTCATCACTGAGGACCTGGTGGCAGTTTGGGTTAAAATACCCACTGCCCATGGCGAACAGTAGGCAGTGCTGGCCTCCGCTTATCTGCCCGACGTTGTGCCTACGGCGGCTACCTGTACCCTGGTAGAGCACTGCCAGAGGAACCGGCTCCGATGGATAATCGCTTGCGATGCCAATGCGCATCACACGGTCTGGGGGAGCAGTGACATCAACAAAAGAGGTGAGTACCTCTTATTAGTAATAACGTAGGTTTACTAAATCGAGGCAGCGAGCCTTTATTTATCAATGCAATTAGAGAGGAAGTCCTCGACTTAACTCTCTGTAGTCTAAACATATTGTCCGTTGTCTCAAACTGGCACGTTGCGAGTGAGATCACTATGTCAGATCACCAGCACATTAGATTTGATATAGGATGCGCCTTGCAATGTAGCATGGTTACTAGAAATCCCAAAAACACTAACTGGGATCTTTTGTGTTTTGAACTTGAGCAATCCAGAGACTTCTCCACCCGTCCGATAATATCCATAGACGAGCTAGAGGGTGAGGCTACTGTGCTTCATACGAACATTGAATCGGCACATCACGTCAGCTGCGAACAAAAAGTTCGTAAGATCAGAAGGGCTGTTCCCTGGTGGAGTAAAAGCCTTGACGATCTTTAAAAGGCTGCGCGAAGGCTCTTCAATAAAGCGAAGAGTGGAAGGCCACATGGGATTAATAAAAATCTGCTTTAACGCTCTACAATAAAAAACTGAGAAGGTCAAAACGGGCTACGTGGCGCCAACACTGCGGGCAGATTTCAACTCTCACGGAAGCTGTCAGGCAACAAAAAGCCCTCTCCAAGGACCACTCAAACGGCATCTGTACGTTGAAAAAGCCAGATGAAACACACACAAACAACCCAAAGAAAACGAGCAGTCTACTCCTGGCTACTCACTTTCTTGGGTGCGTGGCTGTGAAGCAACCCATCTCAGAGAGTGAGGCACCAACCTACCTCTCTGGAATTGGAGAGTGCCCACACCAGCGCGTGTCTATGGTGGCAGACTCCAATGGAGCTGAGGGAAGGGAATCCCCTATTGCTCAGAACGTGTTGGAAACATGCCTTATAGACTGTTTCATCAAAATAGCGTACAATGGGCTATACAGAGATTCAGTCCATAAAAATCCCCTGGACCAGATGGAATTTATCCATGCTTGTTGCAGCGGGGACTGCACCAACTCGCACTCCCCCTGGTCCGTTTATTCCGAGCTAGTCTCTTGTTTGGACACATACTAAGCAAATGGGCTAAAGTGAAAGTTTTGTTTATTCCTAAGGTAGGAAAGAATGATTCCCAATTGCCTAAGTCCTATAGACCGATTAGTCTTAGCTCCTTCTTCCTTAAAACTATGGAGAAGATAATTGACCAGCACATCAGGGAGGTGAATCTCAAGCATTTTCCCCTACATAAGTACCAATATGCGTAACAAGCTGGTAAGTCAACTTAGACTGCCATTCACTGCCTTACAACAACCATTCAAAAGGCCATTGGCACTCAACAAATAGCACTAGGTGCCATTTTAGACATCTCAGGAGCTTTTAAACACGTCTTATGAGGCTATGCGTGCCTCTCTTGTACGAAAAAATGTCTCCACACCCATTATTAGGTGGATTCTGGAAATGCTTAAATCCAGAATCATAACTTTAGACCTTGGAGGAACCATGACCTCAATCACAGCCACAAGGGGTGCCCTCAAGAGGGAGTACTCTCTCCTCTCTTGTGGACTCTGGTCATCGACGAGCTACTCTATAAGCTCAACAACTTAGGGTTCTGCACTCAGGGCTACGCTGAGGATCTAGTCATCTATATAGTGGGACCATCTCGGACCGCATGCAGCAAGCCCTTAATATAGCCAGCAGATGGTGTCAGGACAAAGGATTGTCCATAAACCCGTCTAAAACTGTTTTAGTTCCATTTACCAGCAAAAGGTCTCTTTCTCTTACAAGACCATCCCTAAATGAATCCACCATTGACTTTTCGGCTGAAGCCAACTACTTAGGAGTTACACTCGACTCCAAGCTCAACTGGAATTTACACATTGGAAAGACCATAAATAAAGCCACTCGAGCATACTTCGCTTGCAACAGGCTTTTCGGTGGAACATGGGGCCTAAGTCCCAAAATGATCTACTGGTCTTTTAACACTGTGGTAAAACCGATCCTAACCTATGCATCTCTTGCTTGGTGGGCGAAAGCTACAAAGAAGACAGCTGAGTCTGCACTTACCAAAGTACAACGACTGGTCTGCATAGGCATCACTGGAGCTATCCGGACATGTCCCACTGCAGCACTTGGAGTCATAACTGGCATACCCCCTCTACCCATCACCCTGAAAAAGGAGGCCTGCCTGGTGGCACTTCGCCTGCAAAACATCACCAATATAAAAAATTGTGATCTTACCGGGCATCTTCGGGTTCTCGAACCCCTAATAAACGAGCCCATTCTGCGCGTAGCTGACGAACAGAAACCAAAACTTGTTTTCCACAGAAACTTCTCTGTAGTCTTGCACTCCAGACATGATTGGAAAACAAAATCAATATCTCTGCCCAGTGGATCACTAACGTGGTACACTGACGGGTCGAAACTGGAAAACGGTGACACCGGGGCTGGTATTTTCGGACCAAGGTTCAACAAGTCCATAGCCATGGGAAAGTCTCCAACCATTTTCCAAGCAGAGATGTACGCCATAGAAATCTGTGCTCGTGAATGCCTTCAAAGGAAAATTCAAGGTGTACGGACTTACATCTTCTCTGACAGTCTGGCGGCGCTCATAGCGCTGAGATCCTTCACGATCTCCTCCAGACTTGTAGAGAACTGTTTCCAGCAGCTGAACGCGCTTGCCTCCAAAACATCTTAACGGTGGGCTGGGTGCCAGGGCATGAAGGCCATATAGGAAACGAGGTGGCAGACTGCCTAGCTAAACGCTGTGCGATGACACCACTAATCGGCCTGAACCCTTCTGTGGAATCCGAAAGGACACAAAAGGAAACGGAGATAAGTCGCCACTCGACCGACAGTGCATGGCTGACACAAGCCAAACACTTTCTCGTCCCCCACATGATGCGATCAAAACGCATCATCAATTTAAAAAAAAGAGCGAAATTCGCACTCTAACAGGCTACCTAACTGCAACCTAAAGTATCACCTTAAGAAATTAAAACTTTCAGAAATAGACACATGCAGATTCTGTGAGCTGGAGCTAGAAACATCAGAATATGTTCTATGTGAATGCCCCTCGCTAAGCAGACGTCGACTTCTACAACTAGTAAGTGAACTTATCCCCCCCCCCCCCCATACAGGATTTGTGAACATAAAGACCCTACCAAAGTGCTCTCTTTTATAAGAAGCCTCAGTATAGAGGCTCTACCCTAATCCTACAGGCCGGCACAAAAGACCTAACATCTGGTCGCAGTGCAACAAGGCCCTCGTAATAATAATAATAATAATAATAAGGGCCAGTTTCTCAATGCATGGTTAAAGTTAGAATTAGCTAACGACCAGATAAATTTAACGCTCGCGTTAAGCCAATTGGGTTTTCTCAATGTATAGTTAAGTTAAATCGATATGATACTATCGCATTGATGGTGCTGCCACCATTTTTCGTGCAAAACAGCTGTTTTTGTTTGGAATTTTTTGTTTGTGACTGCCAAATTCTTCTTTCAACTCAAAAATAACAATTAAAAGAATGGAAATGAGTAAACAAACAAGTTTAATGAGCTCAGTTGAGAACAAAAAGCGGCCACATTGCGCGGATATAAAAAATTCTTTGATGCGATGCCGTTTTACTTGAATAATAAAATATAGACAATGCAAGTGTCAGCCAGAGTCAGCTGTTTGCCAAACGATGTTTTCATTGATATTTATATCTGCACTTAACGAGAGAACAAATTTTAGCCGGCACTCAGGCCTCGTGTTTGTTTTAATCACGAACAACCCTAAGCAGACATTGAGAAACTCAATTTTGACTAACCATCAGTTAGTTAAGCTAACCATCTAATAGTTTAGCTAACCAGACATTGAGAAACTGGCCCAAATAATAATAATAATAGTTTTAAGTTTAAAACATGAAAAAAGCTTTAAAAATTGTGAAGTTAAGAAAACTGAAAGACTAATTTTTATAATTTTTGTTTTTTTTATAATTTTCTTTATTAATACTAAATTTGTGTGTTAAATTAGTCGTGAGGTGATAAAACGAAGAAATTATTTCTGTTAGTTTCATTATAAGAAGAAAATGGCACATAAACTAACATAAAACAGTCGGTTTCAATTAAAGAATGATTTTTTTAATTATTTTAATAAAAACATAGAAAACATCGACGTTTCAAAACATCGGTGACGAAAACATCGATGTTCTGACCATCGATGTTTTTGCAGCTCTAGTTTACACATGCAAATAAAACATTTGCACCAATACACTCTCATATAGCTCGCAACAATAGTGTATTACTTTTCGAGCACTTCACTGTCCCAAAAGCAAAGATATTTACACATTAAAAATCATTTGGTTTGTAGTTTTGGACTCATGAATATTTTTTGTAAATGATAAAAGATACAAGACAATATTAAAAAAATTGTGTTGCTCTACAACTATTTGACAGGCAACACTAGCTCCAACAAAACGAGTCGAAAGTTATACCGATATGGAGTAATTTGAGTCAGTAAAGACCTGGGACGAACATTCTGCAAATAGTCAAAAATAATTGTACTTTTAGTAACATAGTAAGTATTTTGCTCCGGGCCAAGTTTTATTTATGTTATGCAACAAAATATAAAAGGCAGAAAAAAAGTTTTAAAAAGTGATAAATTAAATACATATACTTAGGCTCGGTAAACAGCTAAATCGATTGTCTTTCTACTTGTGAAAAGCGTCAATCTTAAAGACTGTTAGAGCTAGGGACTTCAAATTTCCAAAACATAATTCGCGATTTAATTTATCAATAGCTTTCGTTTCCATTATGTGCACCGATAATTCTTTACCGCACATTTTACGGAGATGACCAACCCATAGCTCTTTATGTTCAATTATTGTTGCAACTTCTCCCAAGCATAGATAGCTTATTTCGTAAATCAACACGAAACTTTTTATGCTCGTTACCGAAGGTCAAGAGTATATTGGTTTTGTGAAATGTCCGTCATGGTGTCTGTCCGTCTGTCCGTCCGTATATATGCAAGTTTTTTCCACATCCTTCAAGAGAAGAAGAACTTTCGTTGCACTAAGTCGCGTTCAAATTGAGCTCCGCAAAAAAGTAATTAAATCAGAGTGTTTTGCCGAGTATTGGTTCATAAAAATACTAAATAAACACAAAAAGCTAAACAGATTTTATAATTCTAATTTTTTTTTGCGCAAAAATCGCAATATTAGTAGTTATAATTGTTCAAGCGCGGGCAAAGCTAACGAAAACAAGCAACAACAAACAACAGTGTAGCTATCGCCAAAACTCTTTAGGCTGCTGTTTTCAACAACAATAACTGCACACAGCTGCTGTTTTACACTCAACAAACTCTCAAACAAACACTCAACAAAAAACACTCAAATGGCACCGACAGCAAAGCGAGTACGTGAAAACTCTACGGCGGAGCTAAAGCCCAGCATTCTCAAGGATTCTGCAGCTATCATCAAGCTCATAAATGAGCGCTTTGAGGAGCAGGCGAACATGATTACAGCCAAGATGGGTGAGACCGAGGAACGCATTTTACATGTGCTCCACGAGAGGCTGGATAGCATGAATGCGGATCTGAAGGGATTGCTGCAGCGGGTACAGAAGTTAGAACTGGAGTCCGTAGATGTTCAGGCTTTAAAGGCACAAGTATCGGAACTTGAGGCAAAGTCGGCTGCACAGGCGAGTACTAGTGTGGCCAATGACTTGAGACTGCATGGAGTGCCGTATGTTGAGGGTGAGCAGTTGCGAACGATTTTCAACAGCTTATCGTTCTCATTGGGGATCACTCCAGCGCCCAGGCTAAGGGAAATTTATAGGGTCAAACAACAACAGGCCACTAATACCGTGGTTGACCCGGTAATTTAATAAAATTTGACAGCCTCCATGACAAAATTACAGTTCTGCGCGCGGCAGCTGTTTACCGGCGAACAAATAAAACGCAACTACTCTTAGATTTGCTGGGCTTTGACACACGTGCTAATGCTAATGTTCCCATTTACCTCAACGAACAGCTCACAAAAGATAATTACCAAATTTTTAAACAGGCGATGCAAATGAAGAGAAGCAAGACGCTTACAGCAGTTTTCTGTCGTCGTGGGCTCGTGCACGTGAAGATAAGAGAGTCGGATGAAATTATTTGCATTGACAGCAAACAAAAACTCTCTCGACTGCAAGCCGAAAGCTCAACTGTAAATGCACCTGATCTTTTTCGCTCTTAGTAATGTAAGCTTCATATATAATACTCTTTTCTCTTTTATCTGTATTGTTAAGTGTTTTCTCTTCTACTTGTGTTTAAATGTTTTTATGTGCTTTAGATTTAAAATTAGATTAACAGATGTGCGCTTGATGATGTTTATTCCTTTTCAACTCAACTCCGTTAGGAAATAACAATTCCATAACGAACAGCCATGCGATGGTTAGGGTCTTATGCAAGAAGGATGGGCTGAAGATATGTCATATTAATGCTCAGAGCTTAGTTAATAAGATAGAGGAGTTTCGTTATTTGTTTGTAAATTCCAATGTTGATGTTATTTGCGTGTCTGAAACATGGTTTGTCCCTGATCTTGGTGATTTGTCAATTGAATGTAGTGGTTATAGTGTGTATCGTTCTGATCGTGTTGGTCATGCTGGAGGAGTTGCAATATTTGTGAATCAAAAACTGAAATGCAAAGTCGTCCTCAAGCAGTTAAACGATAGCTTAATTGAATATCTTTTCATTGAACTTCTTCATACGAATTGTGATACAAAAATGCTTATTGGCTGCTTGTATCGACCCAATAGACATACTGAATACTCCAGCATAATTGACATAATTGCTCATTTATCACTGACTTATACTGACATCATACTGACTGGGGACTTTAATAGTAATATAATTAAGGAGAAACATCTTTCGAATGAAATGGAGTCACTTGGCTTAATGCTTGTTAACTCCTCCACACCGACACACTATACAGCTACATCGAATACCTTATTAGACTTATTTTTTGTTAATAATTGTGAACGTGTCATATCGTTTGACCAATTTTCTGTTCCTTCGTTTCCAAGCATGACCTTATTTTTCTAGCCTACAACATCTCTCCCAATTACAATGACCAAACCGTGACGTATCGTGACTTCAAAAATATAGACTACACTAGCCTTTACGAAGAGTGCCAAGGCTCTTCGTTAAATTTAAATTTAATTTACTCATTTCCCTCAGTCGACACCCAAATTAGTCATGTGCAACATAGTATCGGTTACCTGTACAATAAATATGTACCACTTAGGTCTAAAAAAGTTAGGCCTAAAATTAAGTCATGGTTTAATAATGACATCAAGTTTGCCATACAAATTAGGGACGAGGCCTACGAAAGATGGAAACGTTACAAGACTGATAGACTGTACACTACATTTAAGTTACATAGACGTAGTGTAAACCAAATGATCAGCAGAGCCAAAAGCCTGTATTTTAACTCAAAATTTAAGAATGCGCTGACCACCAGTAGCATTTGGAAAGATATAAAAAGAATGGGGATTGGTAAGGTGACTTCTGTTTTAGATAGTAATGTAGATGTTAATGTTCTAAACAACAAATTTGTAAACCTTAATGTTCCGGTAACAGTGTGTAATCCGTATGTGTGCTCCCAGTCTCTTAGTAACTGTAGTAATAGTTTTGATTTTAGTATTGTCAACCAATGTGATGTTTTGCAGTCTATTGGAAAAATAAAATCCAATGCTACCGGCTTGGATCACATAGATCCGAAATTTATAAAAATAATTCTACCACTTATAATTGGTCACATTACTCATATTTTTAACACAGCGATCACAACATCCCATTTTCCTGACCAATGGAAAGTTGCCAAAGTATTGCCTATCCCTAAGGTAAATCAAGATTTTAGGCCCATATCAATTCTGCCTTACATTTCAAAAATTTTCGAACACATACTGGCTTCGCAAATAAATTTCTTCCTAAATGCAAATAGACTTCTCAATCAAAAGCAATCTGGGTTCCGAATGGGTAGAAGTTGTACAACGGCGCTAGTAAAAGTTATCGAAGACATTCGACACCACATGGACAATAGTGAAGTTACTTTCTTGACACTCCTTGACTTTAGTAAAGCATTCGACACGGTTAACCACGATATATTACTGACGAAGCTAAGAAGGATGTATAATTTTAGTCAAACTGCAACCAAATTATTGTCCACATATTTATGTAATCGCAGACAAGCCGTTGTTGCCCATAACAAAATCTCTGATCTTTTATCAGTCTCTCGTGGTGTCCCACAAGGATCTATTTTGGGACCTCTCCTCTTCACGATATATATAAATGACCTGCCTAGTGTATTGTCAAACTGTAATGTTCACTTATATGCTGATGATGTCCAAATGTATGTCAGTCGTCCTGTAAGTCTAATCAATGAATGTATCCGTATCTGTAACGATGATTTGTTATGTGTCAGTAAATGGGCGTCTCGTAATGGTCTGTGTATCAACCCGTCAAAGTCTAAGTGTATAGTGATATACAAAAAGTACCTGAATATTGACAGTTTTATTAAGCTTAGTATTGACAATGTAGAAATAAGTTATGTAGATAAAGCCGAAAACCTAGGAATAACATTTAACAGGACACTATCATGGAGCGATCATATAAATAAAGTTGTGGGTAAATGCTACGGTGTTCTTAGACAACTGTCCTTAACCCAACAATTTTTAACTATAGAGATCAGGTCGATGATAGCAAAGGCGCTAGCTATACCAGTACTATTTTATGGAATAGAGATTTTTGCAAAGTGTGATGCAAGCAGCTACAACAAACTCCAAGTTGCATTTAATAGTATAGCTCGATATGTGTTTGGTCTGAAAAGGGGCGACCATATAACTAGCTTTGCTAAGCAACTATTTGGCCTAGACCTGTTGTCTTTAATAAATGTCAGAGTCCTCCTCTTCTTACATAAAGTAATTTACACGAAAAAGCCTGAGTACTTGTTTGATCAACTTAAATTCGCCACATCACCCCGAGTCCTTAACCTTACTTGTATGAGAACCAAGCTAGCATGCTCCGATAGGCAATTTTACATCTACGCTGTTCGGCTATGGAATAACCTGCCGTCAGATTTAAAATCCATCTCCAGCGCACATCAATTTAATAATAAGTTAAAAGCACATTTTGGTAATTAAAACTTAAAAACTTTAATGTAATAATCGTATAATTAATTTAATAGAAATAAAATAATAAATCATGTTAAAATTATTCCTTAAGAATTAAATGTATAGCTTAAGTTTGATTTCAAGAATGTTGACACATAGTGATTAGTGCATAAATTTATAGTAGCGATACTGTAGCACTAAGAATCGTACATGAATAAATAAATAAATAAATATATTTACTTATAAAATAAACATTAAAATCAAGCTAGAGACTTGAAATTTTCCAATTCTCTTTATCTATGGGATAGTAAAAAAAAGTGTCAAGATTGGGGTTCTACGATAACTGGGGCTGGCAAATCGATAAATTCGATAGCTCAAAACCGATAAATCCATATATTCCGCACACCCTTACAGCTAGAACTACCAAATTTGGTAAGCAGATAGCTACTAGCAACTCCCAAAAAACTGCATCAAAAATTTTGAAGCCACGTCCACCCATTCCGCCCCCAGCCCATATTTTTAAGTCAAAAAAGCCTATATCTCCCACAGTTTTTGAGCTATAGCCACCTAATTTGGTGCCAAGATAGGTGTTGATGACGCTTCAAAAACTGCAGCAAAAATTTGGATGCCACACCCACCCATTCTGCCCCAGCCCCTCTTTCCCAACTGTTACAAACTTTGAGCTAGAGTCACAAAATTAGGTATGAATATAGCAATTGACATTCCACAAAGATCTGCATCAAAAATTTGGACGCCATGCCCACCAATACCGCCCCCAGCCCCCCTTTCCCACTTATACAAACTTTAGCTAGAGTCACCAAATTTGGTGTGAAGATAGCAATTTACATTCCACATAGATCTGCATAAAAAATGTGGATGCCATGCCCTCCCATACCGAACCAAGCCCCCCTTTCCATACCTTTTAAAAACTAGAACTAGATTCACCAAATTTTAAACGAAGACAGCTGGTGGCATCCCCATCTGCATCGGAGAATCTTTAAGGCATCGTACACCCCTTGGGCATCCATACCCCTTTGCAATCAGGCCTCTTCTTACTGGTTTTTATACTGGTAACGAGTATACCTGTTGGTTGCGGCCGACTGCAACGTTTCCACTTTTTGCATTTGCTCTAGTTTTTCGCGCTCTTTGCTAATTTTTGATCATCTCTGTACAACTTGTTGTTGCGTAATCCGGCGTCTAGAAATTATGTTGTAGCTTTGTTTTCATGGTAGAGCTTAAA
The DNA here is from genome assembly GCA_030179655.1 of Scaptomyza flava. Lineage (NCBI taxonomy): Eukaryota > Metazoa > Arthropoda > Insecta > Diptera > Drosophilidae > Scaptomyza > Scaptomyza flava. The sequence continues at coordinate 625,095 of JARNME010000495.1, read as the reverse complement.
GGAAAATCATTACCAGCTCAATTTGGCAGATTAATTTGAAACATTAACATTGTAATGATAATATAACGAACGGAAAGAATATGTTGAATTATGTTATAACTATGAATTATATCTGTTACGTTATAAAGATACCTACAATTTACACATATGTTAGTTAATGATCATATATGTAAGTACGATTGAAATATCAATCGTCATTAGGGCCGAGCAGCCAGATAGAGCGAAATCGCCACCCAGAGCTTTCGATCACACCGAAACAATAAAAGCTCTTGGAAAGTTGAATGGCGAGAATCACGCTCAGGTCAAACGTGATTGAGAGAATGAGTCTAGACTGAACGTTAGAAGTGCGCGGACGCGTGTAGCACCAAAGTAGAGTCTGGACTTTCGAAGTGCGTGGACGCGAGTAGCGCCAGAGCCGGAATAAAGCACCGAAGCAGATTAACGTCGAGAAGGAATAGTTGGAGAAAACAGTAAAAGTATAGCCGTGAACCGCATATAAAATAGATAATTTTGACTTCGTTTGCTAATTACTGTACGCATTGATCGCCTATTTTAAATAACTTCCAATAAAAGACAACACGGCGTAACTTTAACAAGTGCTATCCAAAGATCTACTCAAGCACTGTAAGCCATTCAGAGCTTTTCAATAACTACCTCACATGTTCACTCTCCGAACAAAACAAATGCTTAAGTGAGAAAAGCTTTTGGTTTGACAGCAAATACTGCACAAGCAAGCAATAGAACTTTCAACTATAGATCAAAAAAAAGTAAATCAAAAAAAATTTTAAAGACATGCTTTTTAACGCTTTCTTGCATACATATGTAAAATCGATAGTTTAAAAAAGATTATATAATAAAACAATAAAAATAAACAAGTAAATCAAAACCAATTTTGAAGAAATGCTTTTGTGCGCTTTCTTGCCTACATATGTAATTGATAGTTTAAAAAAATTTATATTAAAACAAGTAAGAAGGCTCTAGTCGGGAGAGCCCGACTAGAAGATACCCTGAACCCAGTTGCAATAAATATGTAAATTAAATTTATAATTGACTTTGGTATACTGACTTAACTTCAATCGATAAAATTAGATATCTCCGGTGTTTCTTAACCGATTTGGACGAATTTTTCAGGAAAGTTCTATCGTTACCCATTATTTCAACCCTAATTTTTACATTTTCCAAATTCGATATTTTATTGTTATCGATATTATGTGTATATCGGAAACCAGAATAGTTATCGATAATTTGAAGCAAACTTGTTCTGCTCATGGTATAGGAAAACTTAAATACAAAATCAGAAGTCTCTAGCTCTAGTAGTCTCTGAGATCCACGCGTTCATACAGACAGACAGACAGACGGACAGACAGACAGACAGACGGACAGACGGACATGGCTATATCGTCTCGGCTGTTGATGCTGATCAAGAATATATATACTTTATGGGGTCGGAGATGCTTCCTTCTGCCTGTTACATACTTTTGCACAAAACCATTATACCCTTATTTACCCATTTTATGGGTTAAGGGTATAAAAAATAAACATAAAAAAAAGGTAAGACTTGGTCAGAGATCGAACCTACGACCTTAGGCCTGTGAAGCGGCAGTCATCTCTTTATGCCACCAAAGCAGAAGCAAAAAGGAAAACTGGTTTTCGTGGTTTTTAAAGATATTGCATATGTTTATCGTGCCAAAAACTTTAAAAAACATCTATTGTCATCTGAAACACACTTTTGGTTAAAATTTCAGAGCTCTAGCTAGTCGGGAACTTGGTGAAAATTTTATTACAAGAATCCAGTACAAACAAACAAACAAACAAACAGACAGGTCAAGTTAAATAAAAGCATGTAATGAAGCAGAACAAACTTGAAGGATAGCAAAACACAACAAAGCAAAACTGAACTAGAACTATATTTCATTGCCCAGTTCTGAATTAATGATATCGCCGTACATTGAGCATAATTGAAAAAATATATATATATTTATTATTACAGTCGAACTTCCATATAACGAAGCTCAAGGGAACAAGAAAAACTTCGTTATAGAGAAATTTCGTTACATAGAATGGGTTCTTGACTGAATCAAACTGCAGGGTTCTGATTTTTGACTTCGTTGTATAGAAAATTCGTTATACGGAAGTTCGTTACATGGAAGTTAGACTGTATTTTGTTAATACACAGCATTGATACAAATGAGTGATGATTATATATTTACATTTCATATTAAAAAAAGTTAACTTTGATTATTTAAATTGAGATATTGTTATGTAAAACCATGATTTAATTAACAATATCTGAGTTGCCGCCCAGTGAAGATCTTTTTTCAGTTAGTAAAGCATGGGCAGCCGAAAAACGCTATCTGAAGATGCACTTGTGGCTGGAATAGCTAGAACTTTACAACTTGTCTTAATGGAAATTGATTTATATTCGCATCCCTCCATTTCAATGAATCAAATTCACAGTAGTAGTGAAATATTGAGCTTTTATACATAGCCACACTTCGGCGAAAGCTTTTTAACAAAGCAAGGTTCAGGGGAGACGACCAATCATGGAGTCTCTATAAAGCCAACCAACCTCATTTAAAAAAAAACCTAGACAAGCTAAGCGCTCCACTTAGCGGAAATCAGAGACTCGATCAAGACTGATCAATTCTCCCAAGCACAACATGCTTATCAAAAATGAAAACCTACTGAGACAGCGCTTCATGCTGTCATCTCTACATTGAAAACAACACTACACCACAAGGAGTACAGCCTTATAGCCTTTCTAGACATCGAGGGCGCTTTCAATAACGTCGCACCGGGAGTGATTACCGAGGCATTGTCGGAGCTGGGAGTTGGGCACCACATTGGTGATCTGATTGATCAGCTGCTCAAATGCAGGATCGTCAGGGCCACCTTTGAGTCTGCGACCATTTCCAGATCAGTCAATAGAGGTACCCTGCAAGGAGGTGTTCTCTCCCCTCTCCTCTGGAATGTGGCTGTTAGCAGCTTGCTGCGCTCCATAGAAGGAGGAGGCTGTCAAGTTATCGCTTATGCGGACGACGTTGCCGTAGCCTTCTCGGGTAAATACCCCCAAAGTTTGTGCGAGCTCATGGCCACTGCACTTCGAACCCTGTCCTCATGAGCTACAGCAAGGGGACTTGGACTTATCCCAGCTTAAACTGATTTAGTGCTCTTCACTAAGAATTATAAGATCCCTCCCCTCAGACCACCAACCCTGATTGGGGTGAAACTTGCCTTCAGTAAATCCGCTAAATACTTAGGGCTCACTCTCGATAGTAAACTAGACTAGAATCTTAACACAGAAGAACGGGTTAAGAAGGCATCAGTCGCACTATATACATGCAGGAAGTCCATTGGACAGAAATGGAGAATGGCACCCCACATCACGCTGTGGCTGTACACAGCCATCGTTCGGCCCATCCTACTGTATGGAGTATCAGTATGGTGGCCAACTTTGTCTTAAAAGACATCAGTCCACAAGCTGAGCAAAGTACACCGTGCCGCTGGACTGATAACAACAGTGGCCCTCAGAACGACCCCAACTGAGTACACTACTTAATCTCCTACCAATAGACAAAATGAGGAAATTAGTAGCAACATCAGAGAAACTAAGCAGTGGTCCGAGCAGAAGTTCGGACACTCCAATATTCTAGTGGGTAACTTGCTTATCCCCTCAAACACGGACTATTGTTGTCCTCAGGAATTCCCCAAAACCCCTTTCCATACTCTAGTCCCTCCAAGGGAGGATTGGCGCTTAGGCACGCCAAGGCCGACAGACTCTGTAAAAATTTACACCGATGGCTCTAATCTAGACGACCGGGTAGGGCGAGGCGTCTTTTGCGAAGAGCTATCTATAAGCAAATCGTTCAGCCTTCCTGACCACTGCAGTGTGTTTCAAGCCGAGATCGCTACAATACAGGAGGCACTCTCATGCATTTCCGTAAGTAAATGCTCTGCAGCAAGGATCTGCATATTTTCTGATAGCCAGGCGGCTATCAAATCCCTAAACGGGATATCATCAAATTCGATATCCATCACAAACTGCCGCAGATCTCTGCAGGGGATGGCAGAGCAGTTCGAGATATCCCTCACCTGCAAAGCAGATGAGCTGGCAAGGCATGGCACTACCATGCCTCTGCTCACAGACAAGGAGGGCTTGGGTATTCCCATGGCCAGCTGTAAGCTTAGAGTTCGATCGCACTTCGAACTCGAAGCTAACAAAAGATGGCAGCTTGCCACTGCCACGGGCAGGATTGCTAGGCAAACCTGGCCAACGCGCTGCAAGAAGCGCTCTTCAGGCCTAACCCACCTAAGCAGATTAGGTAGTGCTTCCGTAATTAGAGCCATTACGGGACACTGGCTAGTGGGGACTCAAGCAGCGAGACTTCTAGCCCCTTCCAAATATTTATGCAGAAGCTGTCGGGACGAGGAGGAGCAGGAAACAGTTTCCCACCTTTTCTGCGACTGTCCGGCACTCTGCAAAAATAGAAATCGGTATCTTGGTTCTTTCTTCTTATCGGACCTCACTCAACTGGCGGATATTAGCCCGAAAAATATCCTGACCTTTATTCAAGCCTCGGGCTGGGACCACGCCTTCGAAAATGGTGTGACACACTCGGTGTCTGGGTAGATGGTTTTTGGATAAAGTCCAGAACGCGGCACCACAACGGGCCAATGCATGGCCTATGTGAGTAGGCGGTTCTTCGAAACTCTAACTACCGCTTTAACCTAACCTAACCTAACCTACATAGCCAACTCATCATGATACAGCATCTGCGGAATTTTATCCATTTTTTAGTTTTGTGCTTTATTTCCATATATTTATATTTTGCTTAAAGCTAGCTTATTTAAATTACAGAGTTAAGACTTTTTTTTTTGTCTTTGCAGCTGAGATATGATTATTATTATAAATTTATTTCGACATTGTTTGATTTTGGAAAGGAAAATGGAAAAAAAAAAATGTTCAATGTACTTAATGCTAATTTAATACTATAAAAGCAGGCACTTGAAGGATTACTATACAAAGAATAGTAGTGCAAGTACCTGTCAGCCCATATCTTGAGCAAAATATGATTTTGTGATTGTGAACTTAGTGGTTGCTCGAGAGATGAGGTCATTAATCGTTAATCGGTTCTGTGGTATCGTGGTAAATTTAGAATCATTTTTAAAGTTTTATTTTGAGCAACTTGGAGTTTTCTTAAATGGGTATTTGCTGCGGTATTCCATATTTCAGCTCCGTACATGATAATTGGTAAGACTATAGATTGTAGATTGTTAACTTGTTTTTGTTTAAGAGTTTAGAATTTCGATTTATAAATGGACGAGTAAGTGGCCCGCTTACTTCGCTGAGCGGATAGTTTATATAAATTTTAGCAATAGAAGATAGATACAAATTATATAAATTAGAAAATATTTCACAAAATATTAAAGCAAAGTATTTAATATTCTCTTTTCCACGCCACCATTGTGGTTTCCTCAGCAGGCCTTATCCACTCATTGAATTTAATTTGCAATTATTAACAAATTTTAAGAGCTTCTTTATAAACGACATTGGTTGTTTTTCCGTCAGGTGCTAATAAAAATAAACTTTTTGGTGAACTGACTCTTGAGCAGGTTACATAAAATTGGCCATGAGAAAAACAATCGTGGCTTAAGTCTTGTTCGGCTAATTTCCCTGTAATTTATTAATTGTTAAGGCAAAGCAAACTTTTAAAGGAATTTTCAATCTTTTGAATTGAATTGAATTAAGAAATTCGACGGGGTAATGAACTGCATGTTCGATTTCAGACACAGAACCAATAGAGTTATATGTCATTTCTTCACTTTGAAATGATTTTAATAACAACTCGTTTATTTCCAATGCATTGTCTTTTCTCGCAGTCAAAATAGCACGTTCTGAAAACCATTCGAGTGATTTTTGAGAAATATTTGTAATATCCGGATATATATTTTCTGTATTTTGGGCCACAAAATTGAAGACTTTAAGCACGCATTTATTTCATCTGCTATTGCTCCTCTGGGGATCAATGGAAGAGTTTGTCGAAAATCACCAGCTAAGAGAACAGTTATGCCACCCATTAAGTATTCACTTTCTCGAATGTCTTTCAAAGATCGATCTACAGCTTCAAAAGCACCTTTATGGCCCATAGTACACTCATCCCAAACAATAAGCTTGCAATCTTTGAGCACAGAAGCAATTTTAGATTGCTTTGAAATTGAGCAATGTGGTGTTTCTAAATGAATCAAATTAAATGGAATCTGTGAGTAGAATGCGCTGTGCGACCACCATTAAGTAAAGTGGCTGCGATACCGGAAGAAGCAACGGCCAATGAAATTTTTTTATTTTGCCGTACCTTTGCCAATAATAAATTTAAACAAGTGGAAACGTTGCAGTCGGACGCAACCGACTGCGGCATATTCGATACCAGTATTAAAACAGGTAAAAAGAGGCCTGATTGCAAAGGGGTACGGATGGGACAAGGGTGTACGCTGCCTTAAAGATCCTCCGATGCAGATAGGGATGCCACCAACTATCTTCCTTCCAAATTTTGTGACTCTAGCTGAAAGTTTGTAAGAGCTGTTGAAAGGAGGGCTGGGGGCGGTATGGGTGGGCGTGGCATCCACATTTTTGATGCAGATCTTTGTGGAATGTCAATTGCTACCTTCATAACAAATTTGGTGACTCTAGCTCGAAGTTTGCTAAAGGTGGGGAAAGAGGAGCTAGGGGCGGTATGTGTGAATGTGGCATCCAAATTTTTACTGCAGATCTTTGTGAAATGTCAATTGCTATCTTCATACCAAATTTGGTGACTCTAGCTCGAAAATTGTTTAATGTGGGAGAGGGGGGCTGGGGGCGGTATGGGTGGGCGTGGCATCCAAATTTTTGATGCAGATCTTTGTGGAATGTCAATTGCTATCTTCATACCAAATTTGGTGACTCTAGCTCGAAAATTGTTAAATGTGGGGAAAGGGGGGTGGGGGTGGTATGAGTGGGCGTGGCATCCAAATTTTTGATGCAGATCTTTGTGGAATGTCAATTGCTACCTTCATACCAAATTTGGTGACTCTAGCTCGAAAATTGTTAAATGTGGGGAAAGGGCGGCTGGGGCGGTATGGGTGGGCGTGGCATCCAAAGTTTTGATGCAGGTCTGTGTGGAATGTCAATTGCTACCTTCATACCAAATTTGGTGACTCCAGATCGAAGTTTGTAAAGAGTGGGGAAAGGGGGGCTGGGGGCTGTATGGCTGGGCGTGGCATCCAAATTTTTGATGCAGATCTTTGTGGAATGTCAATTGCTATCTTCATACCAAATTTGGTGACTCTAGCTCGAAAATTGTTAAATGTGGGGAAAGGGGGGCTGGGAGCGGTATGGGTGGGCGTGGCATCCAAATTTTTGATGCAGATCTTTGTGAAATGTCAATTGCTATTTTCATACCAAATTTGGTGACTCTAGCTCTAAAATTGTAAAAAGTGGGGAAGGGGGGGCGAAATGGGTGGGCGTGGCTCCAAAACTTTGATGCAGATTTTTGGGGGTCGTTACCAGCTATCTTCCCACCAAACTTGGAGGCTCTAGCTCCACTACTCTGGAAGATACACGCATTCCCATTTTTGACGAAGCGTTGGGGCAGATGGGGGTGGCTAGTGCGGTATTGGTGGGCGTGGCATCCAAACTTTGGATGCATTTTTTGGGGGGTCATCATCACCTATCTTGGCACCAAATTTGGTGGCTATTGCTCAAAAACTGTGGGAGATATAGGCTTTTTTGACTTTAAAATGCGGGGGGGCTGGGTGCGGAATGGGTGGGCGTGGCTCCAAAACTTTGATGCAATTCTTTTGAGGTTGTTGCCAGCTATCTTCCTACCAAATTTGGTGGCTCTAGCTCCACTACTCTGGAAGATACACGCATTCCCGTTTTTGACGAAGCGTTGGGGCAGATGGGGGTGGCTAGTGCGGTATTGGTGGGCGTGGCATCCAAACTTTGGATGCAGTTTTTGGGGGGTCATCATCACCTATCTTGGCACCAAATTTGGTGGCTATAGCTCAAAACTGTGGGAGATATAGGCTTTTTTGACTTTAAAATGCGGGGGGGCTGGGGGCGGAATGGGTAGGCGGGGCTCCAAAATTTTGATGCAGTTTTTTGGGGGTTGCTAGTAGCTATCTTCTCACCAAATTTGGTAGTTCTAGCTGTCAGGATGTGCGAAATATGTGGATTTATCGGTTTTGAGTTATCGAATTTATCGATTTGCGAGCCCCCCAGTTATCGTAGAACCCCCATCTTGACACTTTAATTTACTATCCCATAGATAAAGAGAATTGGAAAGTTTCAAGTCTCTAGCTTGAAGGGTGTGGAAAAAAGTTGCGTTCATACAGACGGACAGACGGACAGACACCATGACGGACATTGCACAAACCCAATATACTCTTTACCTTCGGTATCGAGTATAAAAATACGTTTTACCTATTCCACCAGGTGCATCTAAAAAATAGATTTCTCTCTCTTCTGCTTCAACGCTATGTAGTCTATTTTCGTATACTTGTTTTTGCTCAGCAGTAAGGAGTAGCTCATTATTAACAACAAAATTATCGCAATTTTCATAACTTGTTTCTCTATGATATTCAATATTTGGAAAAATTTCCTCGGATCTTATTGGTAGTGGAAGTCCATAGTAAGTCAAGTTTTGACCACCAAAAGACAGTACAATATCTTCAATGTAAACAATACATTTATTTAATACATTATTCACAATACTTTCATCAATATTTCTGTGTTGTGAAAAATGAAAGGCTCTTAAAATATCTTCTGAGAAACTCTCTTTATAAGTATTCCAAAGTTTAAGAGCATCCGAAATTTGACAAAATACTAACATTATTGCAAAAAGTTCTCTCAGTTTTGTAGGATTTTGACTTATGACAGCTTCGGCTATAGTTCAATCCCAGTGCTTATTATCTTCTAGTAATCCTAGAGCTTCACACGCCAATTGAAATGATGCATATTCTATACCATTAACGGTTTTTAAATTTAGTCTTAAATAAAAACATTCTGTATTATTGGGATGAATAGTGTAAACTCTTCCCAAAGCTGAATCTCTTTTAGCTCCAGGAAAATTTGGCACATCATGCCCCCGTTTTCTTCATTGAAATTTTTTATTGTTCCATGTAAAATACGATGGAACTTCACAATATAGAAGCGTTCTTGCAAACTCATCACGTGTGCATAGCTCAAAGAAGGCTAGCAAAGTGGTTTTGGGTGTAGTGCTTAATCTGTCAAGTAAGTGTTGCGGATTATTGGGGTTAAAATATATCCGTTGACCATTTTCTAAATCTAATAGCCGGAAAACGTTCATGTATAAGAAATGCAAGGATTCTCCATATCGCTTCTGAGCTACTTATCTAACGGCCACTTTCGTACATATTAATTTCATTACGTTGGTCTTCAAGAGTAAATGATGCTTGATCACTGCCCTTGTTAATATATTTACAAATGCATATAATAGACTTTACAGAACTACAATACTCAACATTTATGTGAGCTTCAAATGTTCTCAATAGTACACAGTTATAAGGCACAACCCAACGATTATCTATGCAGTTACCATTTATATTAATTGCATTACCACCATCTTCTATATAGAGGGTAACTATCTTTTTCAGTCACAGTTTCTTTAAGTAATTGTCGAAGAAACCTTTTGGTACATTTTCCTTTTTTCATGCATGGCGATTTATTATTAAATGCACCGCTAGGACCATGAATCATATTTGACTTAACAATGTTAAATAACAAAGGACCCTCATCTGCGTTTGGTATTTCGGCACAGATAATTTTATCGATTTTATCTGGTCTTATTTTATTTTCTAACCAAAGAAGAATATGTATATGCGGTAAGCCCCGCTTTTGCCATTCCACAGAGTACATGAAAAATTGCACGCTTCCAAACAAAGAACCTTTTGTCAATAGTGACATTAAAGCTTTAACTTTTAAATGAAAAACTCGAGCTATAATATCGTGACGATCATGCGGTTTTTGACCCGGTAATAAAACACTTTTAATGTCATTCCATTGTAGATTGCATGTGAATGTTATGAAAAGATCTTGTCGCCCATAATGTCGGACATATGTCATAGCATCTTGAGTCTTTTCATGCATATATCGTGCAGAGCTCGTAAAAGAAGATGGTAAAATTATCATCTGACCAATTTGAGCTGCGATAACATCTTGTTGGCCTATTGCATCTTGTGGATGTATATAGCTATCTGCTCTGAGTTTCGCTTGAATGTAGCGAGTACAGTTTAATCTTTCTGTTTCAATTTTAGCATACATATCAACCAAAAACTGACTAAAAAGGGAACGACAAAAAATTAAATGATTTATCTCAGATTGACGAATCATTATTTTATAGCTATAATAGCTTAACGTAGATATCATGTTTTTTGGTTGCTCCTTTTTATACTCGATACCGAAGGTAAAGAGTATATTGGGTTTGTGCAATGTCCGTCATGGTATCCGTCCGTTTGTCAGTCCGTCCGTCTGCATGTTCGCAACTTTTTTCCAAACCCTTCAAGCGAGAGACTTGAAACTTTCCAATTCTCTTGTCTATGGGATAGTAAATTAAAGTGTCAAGATGGGGGTTCTACGATAAATGGGGGGCTGGCAAACGCTTCGTCAAAAACGGGAATGCGTGTATCTTCCAGATTTGTGGAGCTAGAGCCACCAAAATTGGTGGGAAGATAGCAGGCAGCGACCTCCAAAAATCTGCATCAAAGTTTTAGAGCAATGCCCACCCATTCAGCCCCCCATTCCCCACTTTTTACAAACTTTGAGCTAGAGTCACCAAATTTGGTATGAATATAGCAATTGACATTCCACAAAGATCTGCATCAAAAATTTGGATGCCACGCCCACCCATACCACACCCAAACCCCCCTTTCCCCATTTTTAACAATTTTCGAGCTAGAGTCACCAAATTTGGTATGAAGATAGCAATTGACATTCCACAAAGATCTGCATCAAAAATTTGGATGCCACGCCCACCCATACCACCCCCATACCACCCCCAAAGACCCCTTTCCCCATTTTTAACAATTTTCGAGCTAGAGTCACCAAATTTGGTATGAAGATAGCAATTGAAATTCCACAAAGATCTGCACCAAAAATTTGGATGCCACGCCCAGCCATACTGCCCCCAGCCCGCCTTTCCCCACTTTTTACAAACTTCGAACTGGAGTCACCAATTTTGGTATGAAGGTAGCAATTGACATTCCACAAATATCTGCAGTAAAAATTTGGATGCCAAACCCACCCATACCGCCCCCAGCCCCCCTTTGTACAGCTCTTACAAACTTTGAGCTAGAGTCACCAAATTTGGAAGGAAGACAGCTGGTGGCATCCCCATCTGCATCGGAGAATCTTTAAGGCAGCGTACACCCTTGCCCCATCCGTACCCCTTTCCAATCAGGCATCTTTTTACCTGTTTTAATACTGGTATCGAGCATGCCGCAGTCGGTTGCGTCCGACTGCAACGTTTCCACTTGTTTAATCTTGGATTCCATTGTGGTATATCTACTGAATAGCCATCTTCGCCATAAGGAAATAGTTAGGCATCGTATGATCGATGCACCTCACTTATACGATGTAATTTATTATTCTGGCTTTCAATAGTAATATCGCGCTTTTCAAATTGCTGACCAACAATAACTAAAGCTACTTCGCGGGTGTTCGATCAGCATGTATAATCAATTTATAGTCTTTGGTACTTGTTGGTATTTTATTGAAAGCCATTTTTAGATCTTTAACATAACGAAACTGCATTTCTTCATTTGGCAAAGGGATGCTTATTATTTCCGAATGCTTGTAATAAATTTCCATTCTGAAAAAGTTGGAAATTTACAGCAAAAATTTCTGCTGCTGCTTGAAGCTCACATGCAGTAACATAAGTATGACAAAGCGCACTCATATTGTTTAGAAGAGCTATAAAAAGGCAGGCTCCATCACCAATTATAGCTATTTCGGCTAACTCTCTTATGTATGCTTGCGCTCTGCAAGTCAAACAAAGAGCGTAGTATTGCCACCTTTTCACACTTAATCAATGCAAAACATATCTAAGAGACTGCAGTTAAGTGAATTGAACATTGCCTTTAGCTTTAATTTAGTGTGTGTGCGGAGGATCTAGGGTTATTTAACTTTATGATTGACATGCAAAGCGCGCACATAAAATAGAGAGTGAACGTAAATGTCCAACATTATTAAGAAGCGGAAATCCGTTTCTTTTTTGCACGTGTAAGAACCTTTTTATACTCGATTCGGAAGGTAAAGAGTATATTGGGTTTGTGCAATGTCCGTCATGGTGTCCGTCCGTCTGTCCGTCTGTATGCTCGCAACTTTTTTCCACACCCTTCAAGCTAGAGACTTGAAACTTTCCAATTCTCTTTATCTATGGGATAGTAAATTAAAGTGTCAAGATGGGGGTTCTACGATAACTGGCAGGCTGGCAAATCGATAAATTCGATAACTCAAAACCGATAAATCCGCATATTTCGCACATGCTTACAGCTAGAACTACCAAATTTGGTAAGAAGATAGCTACTAGCAACCCCCAAAAAACTGCATCAAAAATTTTGGAGCCACGCCCTTCGATACCGCCCTAGCCTCCCCCATCCGCCCCTAGACTTCCACAAAAACGGGTATGCGTGTATCTTCCAGAGTTGTGGAGCTAGAGCCACCAAATTTGGTAGGAAGATAGCAGGCAGTGACCTCCAAAAATCTGCATCAAAGTTTTGGAGTCATGCCCACCCATTCAGCCCCCCATTACCCATTTTATACAAACTTTGAGCTAGAGTCACCAAATTTAGTATGAAGATAACAATTGACATCCCACATAGATCTGCATACAAAATTTGGATGCCACGCCCACCCATACCGCCCCCCAGCCCCCTTTTCCACATCTTTTACAAACTTTGAGCTAGAGTCACCAAATTTGGAAGGAAGATAGCTGGTGGCATCCTCATCTGCATCGGATAATCTTTAAGGCAGCGTACACCCCTGCCCAGTCCGTACCCCTTTGCAATGAGGCCTCTTTTTACCGGTTTAAATACTGGTATCGAGTATGCTGCAGTCGGTTGCGTTCGACTGCAACGTTTCCACTTGTTTTATGACTTTGCTTGTGCGACGCGAAGGCTTCACTGCGCATTTGTTTTGTTTTTGTATTCTCGCTCGCGATCAAACCCTCAGCTTGTGCGACAATCAGGAGACAGTAGTGGAATGGGTACTCGTTGTAATTGTAATTTGTTTTTTAAAATGGGTAAAAAGTGCTCCAAATCGTATGGGAGGTACTTAAACGAGTTGTCCAAATAAAAATTCCCTTCTTAGTGCTCACCTCCTACCTGCATGGAAAATTGTGTGAAAATTTCAGCCTTCTAGCTCTGCTCGTTTAGGCTGTGGCTCTTCCATTATCATCAGGACAAACTCTTTTATATATATAGAGATTATGGTTTTCTGGTATCGTGGTAAACTTAGAATCATTTTTAAAGTTTTATTTTGAGCAACTTGGAGTTTTCTTAAATGGGTATTTGCTGCGGTATTCCATATTTCAGCTCCGTACATGATCATTGGTAAGACTATAGATTTATAGATTGTTAACTGGTTTTTGTTTGAGAGTTTAGAATTTCGATTTATAAATTGTACTGCTCAGCTCTGCTCTGCTCGGCTCTGCTCTGCGATCTTGAATACTGGCGGTCGAGGTCTCCTTGACCGTGCTCATCGGAGAGAATGGGAGTGGGTTTCGCAATGCACACAATATTTTTAATTATAAGACCTCTAACTGGCTATTCGGTAAACCGAAAGCGAAATTAATTACACAAAATTGACTAAAAGAATTACTAGAAAAATTACTACAAAATGCGGTTATTATTGGTAGCTGAAAAGCGAGGTCTAAGGTGACGTCTGACACTCGCGGTCTTTACCCTACCCAACCATGATATTCAGCGCGGAGTTTATGTTTGAATATCCCATGTAAACTTAACCTACATTATTAAATTACCATGCCATCAGGAAAACTAAACTTTTTATCCCATCATTATGTTTTAATTTTTATTTTCTTCAAATATTCATGCTTAAATTTTATTATTTAATTACTTGAGAAGGAAACTGAATATTGGCAACAACTCATAATTAAAAATATACATATTAACATCTTGATTATTTTTAAGTTTATTTTTACGTTAACAATGTAATGAATATTACTTGGTATTTATTTTAATTGTTTCAAAATATTTATTTATTACGTTAAAAAAAATCAAGAAATAAAGCGGACACTTTATTTTGGCCGCGACTGTAATTGATACACCGCCTGCGCAAAGGTTGAATAAACTAAACAGCTGATCAGACTAGCACTAATGTGGTTGTTGTAAGCTTTCGGGACTGGGTTTATATGTAAATGAATTTAATGCATTTAATTATGTATGTACGTACATGCGTGTATGTATATGTATGTATAAGGGCCACAAACGCACAACCAAAAAGCTGTACGCTTATACATACACACATATATACACGCACACACTTACATAACCTAAATAATGCGCCGGCGCAAAAAATTAACTTTATTCTTTGAATTTATTAATCAGAAGGGTTAATATAATTATTGCACATGCACATTTGAACCATTAATAAACAATATATTAAATTTTCCACTTACATGAATCTCTCCTCGTTGAAAGGCCTTCCAGCGATGCAGATGATTATACTCGATACCGAAGGTAAAGAGTATATTGGGTTTGTGGAATGTCCGTCATGGTGTCTGTCCGTCTGTCCGTCTGTATGAACGCAACTTTTTTCCACACCCTTCAAGCTAGAGACTTGAAACTTTCCAATTCTCTTTATCTATGGGATAGTAAATTAAAGTGTCAAGATTGGGGTTCTACGATAACTAGGGGGCTGGCAAATCGATAAATTCGATAACTTAAAAACGACAAGTCCGCATATTTCACACACCCTTACAGCTAGAACTACCAAATTTGGTAAGAAGATAGCCACTAGCAACCCCCAAAAAACTGCATCAAAAATTTTGGAGCCACGCCCCCCATTCCGCCCCCAGCCCCACCAGATTTGTGGAGCTAGAGCCACCAAATTTGGCAGGAAGATAGCTTGCAACGACCGCCAAAAAAGTGCATAAAAGTTTTGGAGCCACGCACACCCCTTCCACCCCCTTTCCCCACCTTTTTCAATCTTTGAGCTAGAGTCACCAAATTTTGTATGAAGGTAGCAATTGACATTCCACATAGATCTGCAGCAAAAATTTGGATGCCACGCCCACCCATACAACCGCCAGCCCCCTTTTCCCCACTTTTTACAAACTTTGAGCTAGAGTCACCAAATTTGGAAGGAAGGTAGCAATTGACATTCCACATAGATCTGCATCAAAGCTTTGTATGCCACGCTCACCCATACCGCTCCCAGCCCCCCTTTCACCACTTTTTACAAACTTTGAGCTTGAGTCACCAAATTTGGTATGAAGATAGCAATTTACATTTCGCAAAGATCTGCAGTAAAAGTTTGGATGCCACGCCCAGCCATACTGCCCCCAGCCCCCCTCTCCCCACTTTTTACAAACTTCGAGCTGGAGTCACCAAATTTGGTATGAAGATAGCAATTGACATTTCACAAAGATCTGCAGTAAAAATTTGGATGCCACACCCACCCATACCGCCCCCAGCCCATCTTTCCCCACCTTTTACAAACTTCGAGCTAGAGCCACCAAATTTGGTATAAAGATAGCAATTGACATTCCACAAAGATCTGCATGAAAACTTTGGATGCCACGCCCAGCCATACTGCCCCCAGCCCCTATCAACAGCTCTTACAAACTTTCAGCTAGAGTCATCAAATTTGGAATGAAGATAGTTGGTGGCATCCCTATCTGCATCGGATAATCTTTAAGGCTGCGTACACTCCTGCCCCATCCGTACCCCTTTGCAATCAGGCCTCTTTTTACCTGTTTTAATACTGGTATCGAGTATGCCGCAGTCAGTTGCGTCCGACTGCAACGTTTCCACTTGTTTTTTTTATTGTTGTTGCATCGTAGTGTTAATGTTCTTGTTAAAATTTTAAATATTATTGTCTATTTAATGGTTTCGGATTATTTTACATTGATTTTACTTTATTTTCAAACAAAGGGGGGGACAGAGAGCTTTGAAAGTTAGAATTTTGAGCTTTTGCCAATTTTACACCAACACTAGTTATAGCTGCCGATCTACAGTTAAAAAACTTTGCACTTTTTTTTTGGACTTAATTTACAAAATTTAAATTAACAATTTTCAGAATATTTAAACCTCACTTAACACTAATTAAACTATAAAAATAATTCCGCGTAGGTTATGGTCGGACTATTGAAACTGCGTTTGGACAGCGGTCCAAGACAACTAAAGAAAAAGCGCAACTAAGCTTTCGTGCACATGTTCATTTGCGACAGAGGTTAGCGAGGGCAGTAACAAAAGAATCCGAAACTTTCTGGCGTTTTGATTTTGTGGCGTTTATCTTCTGGGGGCTTCAAAATTTTTGATGGCCCACACCAAGATAGGGCGGCCGTATGTAAGGCGAAATCTATGGATGTGAGCTTTAGAGTTGCTGGGACTTAGGTCAACCAGTGATCTAAAGGCAAAATACACTAATTAGCGATTTTTGTAAACACCAAACTATTTACTACAGCGCATACCTTATTTTGAGCTCTGCACAAAATAGTTAAAGGCAAGCTCTTTGCCGGATCGGTAGAGGTCGATGCGTCCAGATTAGAAAACTGGGTGGGCGTGGCACATTCGTTGCGTTAGTTTGGGTTTGTATTAATTGGTTTGGGCATACATACATGACCCCGACGCGACCTGCGTTTAAGCTATTATTTTGCACAAATAGCTATATAAACTAGTTTTAACACAACTTTCATAACCTTTTTCGACTTTGCGTAGTGCGCCCGATTAAATTCTCGACACGTGTAGCATGCGGCGCTAACGGACGTGGAGATTAACTTTATATAAAACCGATCAGCAAAAGAGGCAGAGATTAGACAACGTGGCACTTTTATGGGCAAACGCGTCATGAAAAAAAAGCTTGAACGCTGAGGTGGATTGCGTTACAGAATTTCTGAGTGCGGCTTAATTATGTTGCACTCGCGACATATATAAACCAAGCTTTTATGTTGATTCTAAGCTTTTTACTGTCTGAAGCATGCATAATTATGCTGCGCTTATCGTGACAGTTTAACGCAAGGCCAGCAACATTGTTGCGCACGCAAACAGAATGTTGAGAGCAAAAGCTTCGCAACATGTGTGCTTATGCTTTTCACAAACCTAGCAACACCAAATGTTATTATCGTAAACCAGAATTACGATAAAAATGTAAACTAAACAAAAATTTAAATTCTCGGCAGCGACCATTACAAAATGGATATAGTATACGAATAGTCTTATTTATTTTGTCTATAGTATTGCTTATGTGGCCACTAAATAGCAGTTTTTTGTCTAAACTTATTCCTAAATATTTATTTATTATGCCGTTCAGTTCAAGATCTGTAGTAGTAGAAAACATGGCTTTCGTTTTTTGGAAAAAAATAATGCTTTGGTTTTATTAGCATTAAGCTTTATTTTCCAACTAAAGAAGTAGTCAGAAATGGAATTCAGAGAGTGTTGCAAACATGTGTGAATATTTCTATAGTGTGTACCAGAAGAGTAGAGGGCAATATCATCAGCAAAGATTAATGCATCGCATGGTGTAGTCCTGGGGAAATCGAAGGTGTAAATATTATAGAGAATAGGCCCGAGGACAGATCCCTGAGGGACTCCAGCGCAAATGGATTTTTTGTTAGACATTGTTTCGTTCATATATACGAGGAATTGTCTGTCGGTCAGAAAGCTTCTTATAATATGGGTTATGTATGTTGGGGTGTTACATGCAATTAGTTTGTGGATAAGACCATCGTGCCACACCGTGTCAAAAGCAGCTTCAACATCCAATGTAAACAAACCGACGGACTGTTTTTCAGCGAGCTTTGCTTTAACGAAGTTTGTCAATTTGTCCAGAGGAAAGATACAATTATAGTGCTCTCTGAAACCATATTGCATTGGTGGTAGAATGTTGTTTTCTTCCAGATGGGAGTTAAGTTTGATCTTGATCAAGCGTTCGAATATCTTTGATAAGCCACACAGGAGACTAATCGGACGATAGCTCAAGGGAGAATTTAGGGGCTTACCTGGCTTTCCAATTGGTATGATTTTGGCAGTTTTCCAAGCGAGAGAAAATTATCCGATTTTTAAGCAATTATTATAAAGCAATGTTACAAATTCTAGTGCACTTGCTGGCAGATTTTTAAGACAAATATTGGGTATTTGGTCAAACCCGGGCGATTTTTTGTTTTTGAGAGACTTGATGATAGAGCGGACTTCACTAGTTGAAAAGGGGGACCCATTGGTGAAATTACCTTGAGCCGCAAGTTCGGAAAGTGAGTTTTGCACTAACATTTTGGTAGCACTGTTAGAGTAAGTATTTGTTATGTAATGCTTGGACTCAAATGTGTCGGCAAGGATATTTGCTTTTTCTAGACTAGTGGTATAACTCTTATCTTCATGGTTGATGCAGGGAATGTATGGCTTCTTGTTTTTGATTACATTTGTGAGTTTCCAAAAAGGTGTTGAGTTATTGTCCAGCTTAGATAGTTTTTGCCTCCAGACAGTATTATTGTAATTAAGTAGTTCTTGGTTCATAACTCTATTTAGATGGTTAGTTCTAGCTTTATAGATTGGCAGTCTTGTTCTAATCCATTGCCTCTGAGCAGCGTTTCTAGTTACAATGATATCTGCTATTCTAGCTGGAAGTTTTCGTGTTTGTAGCTTAACTTGTTTCGTCTAGTGCAATTCTGTATTGCTTCTTTTGTGAATACACACACACTTACAGACTAACATAGTGGACTTCTTTAATAAGAGAATGAACTGCCGAATGATGAACCCAAATTCAAAAAGTAAACCCAAATTCAATAATATATTATTTTTGTTCAAGAAAACGTTCTCATAGCAATAATACAAGTACAAACACCCCAACAAAAATGTGTTAACACACCTCAAGTGAGTTCCAACACTCATTGATTTTTTATATATACATACGATTGTTCTACGCACAAGAAGTGCATGTCCATTATATTACGTATAGTTACGCAAAACATACATATTATAACCACATAACCTCCTACTTCACATATTACAACGACAATAATGCTACAATAAAACCTACTGCTACATACTACACACAAACCAATCCAGCGTCAGCATTATTTGTCTTTTGGAACCACTCCTGTACAAACACATACTCTTATCAATTCCAACATTCTCCACTCCGTCCTACAACTAAACAAAAAGTGCAAACGGAAAGGATCGATCGTTGAAAGTCAATCTCCATGACGGATATTGCACAAAATCAATTAAATCCTAACTTCTGGTGTCAAAGCATAATAAGGGTCCCGTTATAACGAGAACCATACATTTTTTAGCACTTTGTTCCGGACTTAAGTTATTATATTATAAAATTAAAGATAACAATAAATTTGCTATGATTACTGAAAATTTTTTTGATAATATTTTAATTCTTCAACTCCAGCCGACTCGTTCGGCCAGGTTAAACAGCTAGAGGCATCAAGTTTTGCTGGGTAGATAGCTGTCCGCCCTATCCTAGAGTACTGCTCTTGTATATGGAGCCCCCAGAATAGAAATAACCAGGATCGTATCGAATCTGTTCAGAAGCAGTTTCTGCTTTTTGCCTTACGTCGTTAAAAAACAACCGTAGGATAGTCCTTGGTGTTGCCTTCCTGCAGTTGATTACTGGTGATATAGATTCTTCTTTTCTTTTAGGTCATCTCCATTTCTCTATTCCTTCCAGACCTACTAGAAACTTTCGCCCGTTATTTTTGAAAACCTGCACAACAGATTACGCTATGCACAGTCTATTTCGGGTTTTATGCGTCCAATATAATAGCCTTTACCACGTGTTCTCTAATGAGACCTCTCTCTCCTTAATCAAATTATTGCTTTCAGTTCATCTTCGGGAAGTTAATAACCGTGCTCAGCTATGAAACGGGTCTTAGCTTGCTGGACTGGCTAAACTCTTTTCCTCTATCGGGTCATATATATAAATCAATCAATTAGTAAATACACTTATTAATTGTTAATTAAATGTTTATTTTATAATTGAATTTTATGAGTTTAAAACATGTGCTTGAAGCTTCATGAGTGAGTTTGCTATAATTACGCGCTGGGCCGATGTGCCTCAACGAAATACAATTTAGAACTGATTTGACATATATGAATAAGCTTAAGCTATCCCTACAATAAGCTGGCCGCGCAGTCGGTTACATAGTTGCAGTCGCGCATGGTGTCCGGTTACATCCTGTGTGGCTGGCGTGATTATGTGCTGCGCTCGTTGTTGCTGACCGATAATTTGCCTAGATCAGCATTTTATCAGCAGGCAGTCGCTTGGCGCGGTGTATCCAAGCAGTGGGTATTCGTTATGGGATAACTACTCCCCCTCTCGAAGTCAGATCGTCCTCGGTCGTTTTTAGATCCTTGATCATCTCCGAGATTCTTCTCGCGTTGCGACGGGACGCAGTTAGCTTGTAGACCCAGTAAACCCCTGCTCCGACGATGCAAACCAACAGTATAGCGCCCATGGAAAACGATGTTATGCTTCCCACCTTGACGCTGTCTCTAACCTCTCTGATGTAATTGAGGTTGTCTTCGCTTAGACGATGGATGTACGGAAGGCTGAGCACTGTGCTGTGTCCGCTGATGTTCAACATTGGGGACGCTGCAACCGCCGGGAAACGGTTCTGCACACTGTTGCGGTTGAAATAACGCGTGCCGTTAACGACAGCGTACGTCTTAAAGGTGACCAGGCTCGTTCCTTCAACTTCAGATGCAGCTATATCGTCGTACGCAACCACTGCACTGCGATCGTTTATGATCACGATACCATCATCCACTATGGTGACGGGGTCGAGGTGACTCGGTTGTGTCAGGCAATGGGCTGTGCTTCCTGAGTGAAGACCTTGCGCGCAGCTGTTGTTTCTCGCCTGCTTGCAGAACGTAGCCGTCGCAGTTAGTGAGCAGCTTGTCACAGCCAGAATTTGGCCATCGCAGTCAGCTACCAGGTTTTCGTCCAGCTGCAGAACTGTGCCATTGTGAGCGACCGGGAATATTGTGATTTTCCTGCAGAGCTTGCTTACTACAGGGAAACGAATTATAAAGCTAATTATATTATCCTTACGATCTACCTTAATGCTAGATACTTCTAAAATATCGGTAACTGTAGTCCCTGTAATTTGATCAGTGATAATATTTAATAGATCCGAATGATCCATAATTGCTGGGTTTATTACGTTAATTTTTTCCAAAGTTAAGGCAAGCATTAAGTTTCCTATTTCGGTTATCAGCATTCTATTTCGTGTAGTAAGTGTTTCAAAAAGGCGACCAGTGTCAGCCTGTTTAACGTTAGTGGATTTTAGAATTTTGTTTACGGTGTCGGTGAGCTGGTTTATTTTCTCTTGTAGCTTTGAGTTGATTTTAATTTGCCTATTGCTTGCAGTGATCAACTGCGTTTGCGTTACGTCCAGTCTCCTAAAGTCGTCTGCGTCCGGGGTGCCCGCAATGGCCTTAAGGGCTGTTCCCAAGAATTCAAGGCTTCTTACCTTGCGATGATGCACATCGAGAGCGGACAACATGTCTAGTGCGTGTCCGGTGTCGATTTCCAGCAATTTCCTCATATGGGATTGCGAAAACAGATTCGTCAGTCTCCCTGCCTCGTCCAACATTGTTCTGTAGTCCGTCAGGTTGGTAGTGTGTCTCAAGTACCCGTATTTGTCCCAAAGTAAGATGTCTCCGTCCTCAATAGGTATGTAGTCCGCGTGCGTATAGTCAGTCACTCGTGCAGTCGTCGTTACCTGTATTTTTTGATAATATTTTAATTCTTCAACTCCAGCCGACTCGTTCGGCCAGGTTAAACAGCTAGAGGCATCAAGTTTTGCTGGGTAGATAGCTGTCCGCCCTATCCTAGAGTACTGCTCTTGTATATGGAGCCCCCAGAATAGAAATAACCAGGATCGTATCGAATCTGTTCAGAAGCAGTTTCTGCTTTTTGCCTTACGTCGTTAAAAACAACCGTAGGATAGTCCTTGGTGTTGCCTTCCTGCAGTTGATTACTGGTGATATAGATTCTTCTTTTCTTTTAGGTCATCTCCATTTCTCTATTCCTTCCAGACCTACTAGAAACTTTCGCCCGTTATTTTTGAAAACCTGCACAACAGATTACGCTATGCACAGTCTATTTCGGGTTTTATGCGTCCAATATAATAGCCTTTACCACGTGTTCTCTAATGAGACCTCTCTCTCCTTATCAAATTATTGCTTTCAGTTCATCTTCGGGAAGTTAATAACCGTGCTCAGCTATGAAACGGGTCTTAGCTTGCTGGACTGGCTAAACTCTTTTCCTCTATCGGGTCATATATATAAATCAATCAATTAGTAAATACACTTATTAATTGTTAATTAAATGTTATTTTATAATTGAATTTATGAGTTTAAAACATGTGCTTGAAGCTTCATGAGTGAGTTTGCTATAATTACGCGCTGGGCCGATGTGCCTCAACGAAATACAATTTAGAACTGATTTGACATATATGAATAAGCTTAAGCTATCCTACAATAAGCT
Source organism: Scaptomyza flava (assembly GCA_030179655.1). NCBI lineage: Eukaryota > Metazoa > Arthropoda > Insecta > Diptera > Drosophilidae > Scaptomyza > Scaptomyza flava. Next base: position 602,363 of record JARNME010000495.1, on the reverse strand, counting down.
GGCCGCGCAGTCGGTTACATAGTTGCAGTCGCGCATGGTGTCCGGTTACATCCTGTGTGGCTGGCGTGATTATGTGCTGCGCTCGTTGTTGCTGACCGATAATTTGCCTAGATCAGCATTTTATCAGCAGGCAGTCGCTTGGCGCGGTGTATCCAAGCAGTGGGTATTCGTTATGGGATAACTACTCCCCTCTCGAAGTCAGATCGTCCTCGGTCGTTTTTAGATCCTTGATCATCTCCGAGATTCTTCTCGCGTTGCGACGGGACGCAGTTAGCTTGTAGACCCAGTAAACCCCTGCTCCGACGATGCAAACCAACAGTATAGCGCCCATGGAAAACGATGTTATGCTTCCCACCTTGACGCTGTCTCTAACCTCTCTGATGTAATTGAGGTTGTCTTCGCTTAGACGATGGATGTACGGAAGCTGAGCACTGTGCTGTGTCCGCTGATGTTCAACATTGGGGACGCTGCAACCGCCGGGAAACGGTTCTGCACACTGTTGCGGTTGAAATAACGCGTGCCGTTAACGACAGCGTACGTCTTAAAGGTGACCAGGCTCGTTCCTTCAACTTCAGATGCAGCTATATCGTCGTACGCAACCACTGCACTGCGATCGTTTATGATCACGATACCATCATCCACTATGGTGACGGGGTCGAGGTGACTCGGTTGTGTCAGGCAATGGGCTGTGCTTCCTGAGTGAAGACCTTGCGCGCAGCTGTTGTTTCTCGCCTGCTTGCAGAACGTAGCCGTCGCAGTTAGTGAGCAGCTTGTCACAGCCAGAATTTGGCCATCGCAGTCAGCTACCAGGTTTTCGTCCAGCTGCAGAACTGTGCCATTGTGAGCGACCGGGAATATTGTGATTTTCCTGCAGAGCTTGCTTAGTTTAGCCCCCGTCTCATCAATGCGCGCCTTCCAGCGCTTGATTTTCGCATTGGGGTTACTCTCGGATACCGAGAACGTAAGCGGTTGGTGGTCCGTGAATATGTTGATGTCACGGACGCCATACAGGTAATGCCGTAATTTTCCAAGGGCCCAGACTATGGCAAGCAATTCGCGCTCATTGGTCGCGTAATTAACCTCCCTATCTTTCAGACCCCTGGAAATCATGGTTATTGGGCGGCCGTTCTGTGACAAAACCGCGCCAATGCCATATGCTGATGCGTCTGTCGTCAGGTCAAATGGCTTGTGAAAATCTGGGTACATTAAAATAACGTCTTCGGACGCTAAAATGCTTCTTAATTTCTCGAACGCGTTGCGCTGAGTTTCGTCAAAGCTTACTGGGACTTTCTTCGACTTGTATTTGCTGATAGAACCGTTTTCCCCTTTAAGGATGTCAGAGACTGGCTTCGCTATTACAGCAAAGTCTTTGATGAAACATCGGTAGTAATTCGCCAATCCCATGAAGGACCTGACGCCAAATATAGAGGTCGGTTCAGCATATTGCTGGATTGCTCTGACTTTTTCTGGGTCGGTTCTCGCACCGTCTTTGGACACGATGAAACCGAGGTAACCTACACTCTCTTTAAAGAACTGTGACTTTTCGTAAGCCACGCGCATATTTGCGTCGTACAAGTTCTTCAAAACCCAGTCTACGTGCTTAACGTGTTCCGATTCGCTTTCGGAAAAGATGATCACGTCATCTACATACACGAAGCATGACTTTCCGATCTGCTCCCGAAGAACATCGTCAATTGCTCTCTGGAATATGCTGGCGGCGTTTTTAAACCGAATGGAAGCCGAGAGAATTCGTACTTCCCGCCATTAATGGAAAAATCCGTTTTTTCACGGTCTCGCTCTGCCAGAATGATCTGGTGATAGCCTGGTTTCAGGTCGAGTGTTGTGAAAAATTTAGCTTTACCCAGATTTGCCAAAATCATTGAGATGTTCGGCATCGGGTATTTGTCGGCAATAGTTTTAGCGTTGAGCTTCCTAAAGTCAATTACCAGACGTCTATTCCTATTGCCCAAGCTGTCTACGCCTTTTTTGTCTACCACCCACAACGGACTATTGTAAGGCGATCGTGACTTTTGGATTATGCCATTTTTTAGGAGGTCTTTAATCTCCGTATTGACGAAATCCGCAACTCCCCCATTATAAGGGTACCATTTGGAGTAAATGGCATTTTCATCGGTCGTTCGTATTGTTGCAACGACATCCGTGTTGCAAGGCAGCGACTCGTTAGAGTCCGCAAAAGCCTTGTTGTTTCGGTGAAGCATTTGCAGAAAGTCTGCCTTCACCGCAGGTGGTGCGTCGATTTCTTTATTGTTCGTGTGGTTGACATTGGTACAAGTATAGTACTGCAATGCCTCCGAAGTTGCACCGATTTTTATACCCTTAACCCATAAAATGGGTAAATAAGGGTATAATGGTTTTGTGCAAAAGTGTGTAACAGGCAGAGGGAAGCATCTCCGACCCTATAAAGTATATATATTCTTGATCAGCATCAACAGCCGAGACGATATAGCCATGTCCGTCTGTCCGTCTGTCTGTCCGTCTGTCCGTCTGTATGAACGCGTGGATCTCAGAGACTACAAGAGCTAGAGACTTCTGATTTTGTATTTAAGTTCTCCTATACCATGAGCAGAACAAGTTTGCTTCAAATTATCGATAACTATTCTGGTTTCCGATATACACATAATATCGATAACAATAAAATATCGAATTTGGAAAATCTAAAAATGAGGGTTGAAGTAATGGATAATGATAGAACTTTTCTGAAAATTTCGTCCGAATCGGTTGAGAAACACCGGAGATATTGAACTTAATCGATGGAAGCTAAGCCAGTATACCAACGTCTTATATAAATTAAATATATTTATTGCAACTGGGTTCAGGGTATCTTCTAGTCGGGCTCTCCCGACTAGAGCCTTCTTACTTGTTATTTTTCCCTCTTTAAGGCATAAGACTGCACCCACTTGTTTGAGTAGGTCCAGCCCTATGATTCCATCAAACGTGGAAAGGGAATCAAGGAGGAAGAAGAATGTGTCGCATCCAAACATTGGTAACTTGCATTTCTCAGCAATGTTGTTGGACCCGTGGATGGAGTGGACAACGAAAGGGGATTCGACCGGGATTACGCCCTTTAGGCGTTTGAGTGGCTTGATGTTGTTTTTTGCCGATCCCGTGTCGATTAAAAACTTCATGTCTATCCCCGCTACTCTCCGCCGAGTGAACGGCAGTAGGGACCTACTCCTAAAAAATTGGCGCTATCGCTCTCGTAGTCTACGCCATTCTCTTCTTCTATCTCCGCTACTGCTGTATTCGCCAGTTCTTCGTTATTTGCGCTTTCTTCTGCGCGTGCTTGGACATGGTCGACTCTTTGGCGACGCTGACCTGTTTGTCTATCCGAGTTCGCAGGGCGTTTGTTGCCCTGACCCTGGCCGTTATTATATTTCGCGGAGCCTTGGGCTTGCTCAAAGTTCGTTGGCTGCCTGAACTTGGAGGAAGACGGATCAACCTCCATGGGTTCCGAATCACTCTGAGCTCCGGCCTTTTGTTGCTGTTTGTCCGACCATTGGCCGTTTTGTCTTTTAAAATGCGGGTTTTTTCCTTGACCGCCCTGAGGGACCTGGTGAGACTGCTGCTGTTTGCCCTGCTGCCGTTGGTCCGCATTCTTTTTTTCCTCTTGCCCTTTTGCGAAACTTGCCGCGAAAGCATACCTCTCGTGGTTTGCCTCGATCTCCTGGGCCAACGCAAGTGCCGAAGGCAAATCTGGGGGAAGGGCTGCAAACAGTACATCAGTCAAGTTGCGCTTTAATCCTGAGATGAACACACGAAGTGCGTCACCCCTGAATTTTTCACACATGCCCATGGCCAGACTATTGTCATAGGTCATATAGGCCTTGTTGGTCAGAAGTGTGAGCTTTTTCTCCACTTCATCGTAATACTGCAAAATAGACAAGCTACCCTGCCTTAGTGTTTCCATCTCCTGCTCGATGACGTGCATCGGCCTCTTGTCGCTGTACGTGAAGTCCAGCCTAGCTTTAATAGCGTTGAAGTTAAGAGGGGTGTTAAACGATGCTAAGACTGCATCTGCCGGGCCTCGGATCTTGCTTCTCAAGATCACTATGGCTTGATAGTGGCGGGAACTGCCATCGTATCTTTTAAAAATTTTGTAAGACGCGTGTGCGGCTTGTCTCCACGACACGTACGTCTCCTGTGTCCCATTGAACTCAGGCATGCATTTTACTACATCAAGGGGCTCATTGCACACTGTATCATCGCTGATCTGTGCGTCTTCGTATACCTTCAACTCAGGCACCGTAAGCTGAGTATTTTTGAGCTTCGAAGAAATTTGTGAGATTTGTTTCTCTAATTCTGACTTGAGCATGCCCTCTCTTACGACAAACTCTTGTGCCTGTACCGCGAGCGCGGACTGTACGACGGCTTGTATCGCATCGCGTAATTGGTTCGGATCCATTATTGGTTCGGTTCGAATTTCTTGCTGTGAGACTTGCAAAACGTCAAAGCTCCCTATTAAGCCCCTTAGCACACTATCGTCGCTGTCGTAGTGTTCTGGCTCGTCCTCCGTTACGTCGCAGTCACTCATTCGACCGTAAACAAAATTTTCAAACAATACCGCACGTCATGTGGTGCGAGGGAAAAAAAATTAAAATGTTCTTTTTTTTTTTTTTTTTTTTTTAAACTGATACTCAAAATAACTATACTCTTGCTTAATCTACACCTTGGAAATGATTTGTGCTTTTATTTTTTCTTTTTCTTTAAATTTGTTTTTTCTTTGTTTTATATTTTTTTTTTTATTGTCAATAATCAAATTACTCACATGAAAAACATTTCCTTAACAATTATCCCCGTGGGCTTGTAGTTGGTGTAGGTTGACGGTGATAGCTCCCTCTGTTGTTCGTTGCTGTGAATAGTCGCCGGTTTGCGACTCGGGTGATCCTGTTTTGGACTCGCACTGAGGTTTGTGTCTCGCTTTTTATTTGGGTTCGGAACTTGGGTTCCTTATCTTGGTTTCACTGAGGTTCGTGTCTCGCTTTTGATTTGGGTTTGGAACTTGGGTTCTTATCTTGGTTTCACTAAGGTTCGTAAGAAATGTGCAGCATACTTTTAGAGCACTGATTCTGCTTGCCTTCATTAACTTGTAGCGTTTGTAATTGTGTGTACTTTTTTTTTTTTTTTTTGCAAGTAATTTATTAGAAAAAATTTTAAATTTGTTTCACAAGAACTATTTTGGCATTTAGCAGTTGTTTGTTGTTCACGTACGCACAATGATGTCTGTCGACTATCTTTTACTTCCGCACTTTAACTTTTATTATTGACTCCTTATTTCGGGAGTGTGTTTGACCATTAGTTGGGCGCCAATCAATCAATTAGTAAATACACTTATTAATTGTTAATTAAATGTTTATTTTATAATTGAATTTTATGAGTTTAAAACATGTGCTTGAAGCTTCATGAGTGAGTTTGCTATAATTACGCGCTGGGCCGATGTGCCTCAACGAAATACAATTTAGAACTGATTTGACATATATGAATAAGCTTAAGCTATCCCTGCAAAAAGCTGGCCGCGCAGTCGGTTACGTAGTTGCAGTCGCGCATGGTGTCCGGTTACATCCTGTGTGGCTGGCGTGATTATGCGCTGCGCTCGTTGTTGCTGACCGATAATTTGCCTAGATCAGCATTTTATCAGCAGGCAGTCGCTTGGCGCGGTGTATCCAAACAGTGGGTATTCGTTATGGGATAACTTATATATATAATTAAATCGTTGGAGTCGCGTTTAGTAAAAAAAATATATATATAAATATATATGGAGTGGATTTATTCTGAGGAGTCGTAAACTGGGGTTTCGCTCAAGGATCAAATTACATTGGACTTTGCTCATCTAATTCTTAAAGTGGCGTGATCGATTTTAATAGCTTTGTTATTTTTTAGGGTGCATAGTTTTACTGTTGTTTATTCTGTTCGCCGGATGTATGTACTTGCTTATGCTGAGTGTGACTTAATTATCTTTAGTTCTATTACAAGAAGCCAAAATCATAAATGAGCGTGCTTAAGATTATACATATGTTTACTGAAGTGAACAATGCTTGTGCATTGTTCTTGTTATTTTGTGTGGGTGGAGGTTGGCATAGAAGTTCTGCAAGAACTGAATATGTCACTATATATATACTATATATTTTATTTATTTTTATTTATTTATTTTTTAAACTCTTATTTTAGTTTTCACGTTTAAGATTTTCTTTTCTATTTTCTACTAACATCTCTGTTTTAAGTGTCTATAATGTCACTGACAATTTTGGCTATGGAAAGGGGCATATCTGGCCGGACTGGCAAATAAAACACCCCCATCGGTCGGTAATGTTACTAGACATTTTTGTTCCCTGCTTAGGCTTTTTACTTCTTCTATTTTATTGTAACTTATTTTTTATAAGTTGACTCTGGATTTGTCAACAACTTTCAATAATAAAAAATAAATAAATAAAAGTATCCCAAAAAAGATCTGTCTCAAAACCTTGGATGTCACGCCCATCCAACTGTCCGCCTTGTAAAACTGTAAATCTCCATATCTTTCACAGTTTTTGAGCTAGAGCAACCCGATTTTGTGAAATTGTAGCTGGCAATGTCTCCCAAGATTTGCATAAAATTATTTTTGAACGCAGCGCCCATCTCTTCCACCCCCGTACTCTTTTTTTTTGCAAGCAGACTTCCTTCCAACCGATATTTTTGTGGTATCAGAGATACCGTCGTTGGTTTCTATGATGTTTTTGACTTGACAACGTCTTATAATTCGATAGAGCCGGCTGCACGCACGAAAAAACATGTCTAATGCGGCGTTTCCTCGCTCTGAGGCGTTCCATGAAAGGCTTGAAGTGCAAGCGAGAGCGCGGAACGAGCGAAAAAGAAGCACAATCGGCCTTTGCGTTCGGCAGCGTTCGACATCCGTCTCTCTCCTACTTGAGTGAGCGATGCGTCTGCGTGGACAGCTGCTATACTATAGTTGTTGTCACGTTCAACTATCGTCAGTAAACCGACTTTACAGACAATCATTTTTATTTCGTTACGGACGATTTACGAGTATCTCCGTTCAGCACATTAAAACACATCAAAAAAATCTTTTTCTTTGTGTGAATGAGATTTGACTAAAATTAAAGAAATATATCTTACGCACAAAATTGAGACACAGTGTTGTTTGGGTGTTTGTTACAAAGCTTAACCTAATTCAACTAACCGGCATTATGTTGTAGTTCACTTTCTACTTCAATTTATTACGCGCAACTAGTATTGTTCAGCAAAACTCGTATATAAATAAGTTTAAATTAAAATGTATTCGATTTTTACTGCCCGAGCGCAAAATGTTTACACATCGAAAACATTAAAATAGCAAAAAAGCGCGTACATTAGAGCTGCAAAAACATCGATGTCAACATTGATTATTGTTATTATTATTTTCAACATCGATGTTTCATTGTATAGTGAAGCTTCAAATTGCGAGTGTATAATTTAATATAAATAGTTTATTTTGTTACATAAATTCGTTGTTTTAAAGGTTTCTTACAGCCATACGGTTCCTCTTAATAAAATGGAAAAGTTTTTTGGATACTTATGCGTTCCAGCTAGCTCGACAGAGTCTGAGCGAACTTTCAGCAAGGCTGGAGAAGTCATTTCCCAAAAACGTGCTGCACTGACGCCAAAAGCGGTCAACACGTTAGACCCCTTTTACACGATGAAGTTTTTTCATGAAGTTTTTTTTCATTCTGTTTTAAAACATCTTCGCAAATCAGGTCGCATTTACACGATGAAGTTTTTTCATGCAGCATTTTCTTTGTAAATGCAACTCTGATTTAAATTTATGGTCGATAAATGCCATCGATTGATTGTTTTATTTGTTAACATATAATTATTTTAAGAAGTAACAAGTAAACAAAATGGATTCAGTGAACATTTCTACTAATAATTTCTTAGCCAAAACAATGTATTTACTATTGGCGCTAATATTTGCTTGTGCGATATTTCGTATCGTTAACTTTATTTTTCACATCAAACACTGTGCAACCTGTTTTTACATGCAATTGAAATAAGGCAAAGCAAAATGAGAAAAATAAATCATTGCTACACAAGTCATGAAGCATTGCTTGCAGCTGTAAACCCTCTACACCCTTTGCCTACAAACGAATGCTTCAAACGCAAAAACTTCATCGTGTAAAAGAGGTCTTACTACTTAAATAAAAAAAAATAAAAAAAAAAAAAAAAAAATCAATGGATCACTCATAGATCTTGTATCTAGATCTAGAAAGATCTAGATGTTATTTGTTTTAAGTTGGGGGCTAAGGCTCTGTTAGTGAAGCGTGTGTGCCTGCCGGCGCGCCAAGCTGACTCAGTCAGTGGGAGTTGGCATTCACATGCCGACTACTGAAGACCGACCATACGTGGTGAAGAGCCACATCCTCATCGAGGTGCCCCTGCTCTAGACGAAATATAGCGGATCTAAAGAGGACAACTCGAGAAAAACCGGTAATCACCGGTGTTACCGTACTGTACCCCTGTGAAGAATGGCACTACGTTAGTGTGTCTTTTAACGGTGGCTTCCGGATACCTGGCACCTCCGGTCGTATAAGTCCGATCTGGGGTATGAGGCTCTGCCCCGGGGGATACTTAATTCCTCACTACTTGTGGGACCTATCTATGGAATATAAACGAAAATACCCCCCAAGAAGCAGAATGCTCAAGCAGCCCCAAATCGAGTAACATCGAACCTATGCGGAAACCCGTAGAAGCTATGGACATCTGCTCACAAAGCTCTGGCATAAACACCATCACTAAAGAAGAGGAAGAAACCCTTCTCGCCTCTCCCAAGGCTAAAAGACCAAAGCGGATCGCACTATCTGGCACCGCAAGGAAGACGTTGCGCAGACCCCTTGCGAACCGCATACCCATGGATGAGGCCAAAAGGCTCGCTCAGAAGCCTATGGACCATCCTAGGGCAGTGCCCATCATGAGTGGCGCTACCAACAAGCGAGGTAGATCAGCCAACACGACCCCAGAAGAGGCGTCGACTAAGAGGGCCATGATCAAAACCGCGGCACCTAGTGCCCTGACGAAGGGTGTTCCTGCAAGCGCATTGCTTGCTCCATAGCCGCAGCTGCGGCTGGGAGAGCAACACAGGAGCAGTCACGCCAATTCAGTATCATGGCCTCCAATAGGGACGTTGCCAGCTCGGCGAAGATGGCGATACTCCCTGTCGACTACCCCAGAAATCTTCTCACGACGGAGCAGCTCAACAGCTTCCAGTCCGCCATCTTGTCGAGGGTGATGGCTCTGAGACACGGCTCTGTGAAGCCGCTGTTCTCTGGCTGCACTTTCCGACCAGGGTGGATGGCCATAACGTGCGGGAATGTGGATACAGTCGAGTGGCTGAGCACAGAGGTGCCCAAGCTCCGGCTGTGGAAGGACGCATACATCAAGGTAGTCCCTGAGGCAGAGGCTCCACTTGCCGCCGTCTTCATTAGCTACTTTCCGCTTCCTAATGCGGATATGAAGACAGATGAGATTTTGAAACTCGTCGAGGACCAGAACAGCGGCCTGCGCGTGGGAGACTGGCGTGTCTTTCACCGCGAGATGAGACAAAATATGGCCATCATTATTATAGCGCTGGACCCAGTCTCGGCCAACCGGCTAAAGTCGCTGGAGTATCAGCTCAATTTTGCGTGGGGCACGGCTACACTCAAGCCAAAGGCCAGCACTCAGCCGAAGGAACAGGCGGTGGCTCCTGTTCTCGCAGCGGAGAAGCCCACCTGCTCCAAGGCCATCACACCGGACACGGCTGCAACAACGCCACAGGGTGCCGCTGAGGTGACTCATGGGGCTAGTGCCCAAGATCCCGCAGCACCGCGGAAAATTCTGCGCCCTCCCCTCTACGGGCGCATCACGCGCGGAACCGGGCGCGTGAACAAAGGTGTGAGGCGCACACCTGAGGAAGAAGCCCTTCTCCGCACCAACCGAGGCTGGTAGATGGCGGCCAGGCGCCGCAAGAGGGCGGACTAATGTCCTGTCCCCCTCCTCCCACTTTCCCCAACACCCGGAGACACGCAAAGTCCGCATCTGACGTCCTTTGTGAGAGGTTTGCTACAATAGACATAGCATTTATCCAGAAGCCATAGATAAATGCCGGACGTGTCCTGGGGCTAAGCACCGCATCCGGTAAGCTGTTATATGCAAACGACCAACCTCGCCTTAGATCGGCGATGTTGATTAACAAAAATTTGACATATGTTCCCCTATCACAGTTCATCACTGAGGACCTGGTGGCAGTTTGGGTTAAAATACCCACTGCCCATGGCGAACAGTAGGCAGTGCTGGCCTCCGCTTATCTGCCCGACGTTGTGCCTACGGCGGCTACCTGTACCCTGGTAGAGCACTGCCAGAGGAACCGGCTCCGATGGATAATCGCTTGCGATGCCAATGCGCATCACACGGTCTGGGGGAGCAGTGACATCAACAAAAGAGGTGAGTACCTCTTATTAGTAATAACGTAGGTTTACTAAATCGAGGCAGCGAGCCTTCATTTATCAATGCAATTAGAGAGGAAGTCCTCGACTTAACTCTCTGCAGTCTAAACATATTGTCCGTTGTCTTAAACTGGCACGTTGCGAGTGAGATCACTATGTAAGATCACCAACACATTAGATTTTATATAGGATGCGCCTTGCAATGTAGCCTGGTTACTAGGGATCTCAAAAACACCAACTGGGATCTTTTGTGTTTTGAACTTGAGCAATCCAGAGACTTCTCCACCCGTCCGATAAGAGGGTGAGGCTACTGTGCTTCGGCACATCACGTCAGCTGCGAACAAAAAGTTCGTAAGATCAGAAGGGCTGTTCCCTGGTGGAGTAAAAGCCTTGACGATCTTTAAAAGGCTGCGCGAAGGCTCTTCAATAAAGCGAAGAGTGGAAGGCCACATGGGATTAATTAAAATCTGCTTTAACGCTCTACAATTAAGAACTGAGATGGTCAAAACGGGCTACGTGGCGCCAACACTGCGGGCAGATTTCAACTCTCCCGAAAGCTCTCCAAGGACCACTCAAACGGCATCTGTACGTTGAAAAAGCCAGATGAAACACACACAAACAACCCAAAGAAAACGAGCAGTTTACTCCTGGCTACTCACTTTCTTGGGTGCGTGGCTGTGAAGCAACCCATCTCAGAGAGTGAGGCACCAACCTACCTCTCTGGAATTGGAGAGTGCCCACACCAGCGCGTGTCTATGGTGGCAGACTCCAATGGAGCTGAGGGAAGGGAACCCCCTATTGCTCAGAACGTGTTGGAAACATGCCCTATAGACTGTTTCATCAAAATAGCGTACAATGGGCTATACAGAGGTTCAGTCCATACAAATCCCCTGGACCAGATGGAATTTATCCATGCTTGTTGCAGCGGGGACTGCACCAACTCGCACTCCCCCTGGTCCGTTTATTCCGAGCTAGTCTCTTGTTTGGACACATACTAAGCAAATGGGCTAAAGTGAAAGTTGTGTTTATTCCTAAGGTAGGGAAGAATGATTCCCAATTGCCTAAGTCCTATAGACCGATTAGTCTTAGCTCCTTCTTCCTTAAAACTATGGAGAAGATAATTGACCAGCACATCAGGGAGGTGAATCTCAAGCATTTTCCCCTACATAAGTACCAATATGCGTAACAAGTTGGTAAGTCAACTTAGACTGCCATTCACTGCCTTACAACAACCATTGAAAAGGCCATTGGCACTCAACAAATAGCACTAGGTGCCATTTTAGACATCTCAGGAGCTTTTGAACACGTCTTATGAGGCTATCCGTGCCTCTCTTGTACGAAAAAATGTATCCACACCCATTATTAGGTGGATTCTGGAAATGCTTAAATCCAGAATCATAACTTTAGACCTTGGAGGAACCATGACCTCAATCACAGCAACAAGGGGTGCCCTCAAGAGGGACTACTCTCTCCTCTCTTGTGGACTCTGGTCATCGACGAGCTACTCTATAAGCTCAACAACTTAGGGTTCTGCACTCAGGGTTACGCTGATGATCGAGTCATCTATATAGTGGGACCATCTCGGACCGCATGCAGCAAGCCCTTAATATAGCCAGCAGATGGTGTCAGGACAAAGGATTGTCCATAAACCCGTCTAAAACTGTTTTAGTTCCATTTACCAGCAAAAGGTCTCTTTCTCTTACAAGACCATCCCTAAATGAATCCACCATTGACTTTTCGGCTGAAGCCAACTACTTAATAGTAACACTCGACTCCAAGCTCAACTGGAATTTACACATCGGAAAGACCATAAATAAAGCCACTCGAGCATACTTCGCTTGCAACAGGCTTTTCGGTGGAACATGGTACCTAAGTCCCAAAATGATCTACTGGTCTTTTAACACTGTGGTAAAACCGATCCTAACCTATGCATCTCTTGCTTGGTGGGCGAAATCTACAAAGAAGACAGCTGAGTCTGCACTTACCAAAGTACAACGACTGGTCTGCATAGGCATAACTGGAGCCATCCGGACATGTCCCACTGCAGCACTTGGAGTCATAACTGGCATACCCCCTCTACCCATCACCCTGAAAAAGGAGGCCTGCCTGGTGGCACTTCGCCTGCAAAACATCACCAATATAAAAAATTGTGATCTTACCGGGCATCTTCGGGTTCTCGAACCCCTAATAAACGAGCCCATTCTGCGCGTAGCTGACGAACAGAAACCAAAACTTGTTTTCCACAGAAACTTCTCTGTAGTCTTGCACATCAGACATGATTGGAAAACAAAATCAATATCTCTGCCCAGTGGATCACTAACGTGGTACACTGACGGGTCGAAACTGGAAAACGGTGAAACCAGGGCTGGTATTTTCGGACCAAGGTTCAACAAGTCCATAGTCATGGGAAAGTCTCCAACCATTTTCCAAGCAGAGATGTACGCCATAGAAATCTGTGCTCGTGAATGCCTTCAAAGGAAAATTCAAGGTGTACGGACTTACATCTTCTCTGACAGTCTGGGATCCTTCACGATCTCCTCCAGACTTGTAGAGAACTGTTTCCAGCAGCTAAACGCTGTGCGATGACACCACTAATCGGCCTGAACCCTTCTGTGGACTTCGAAAGGACACAAAAGGAAACGGAGATAAGTCGCCACTCGACCGACAGTGCATGGCTGACACAAGCCAAACAATTTCTCGTCCCCCACATGATGCGATCAAAACGCATCATCAATTTAAAAAAAAGAGCGAAATTCGCACTCTAACAGGCTACCTAACTGCAACCTAAAGTATCACCTTAAGAAATTAAAACTTTCAGAAATAGACACATGCAGATTCTGTGAGCTGGAGCTAGAAACATCAGAATATGTTCTATGTGAATGCCCCTCGCTAAGCAGACGTCGACTTCTACAACTAGTAAGTGAACTTATCCCCCCCCCCCTAACAGGATTTGGGAACATTAAGACCCTACCAAAGTGCTCTCTTTTATTAGAAGCCTCGGTATAGACAACAAGGCCCTCGTAATAATAATAATAATAATAATAATAATAATAATAATAATAATAAAAATAATAATAATAATAATAATAATAATAATAATAATAATAAAATAATAATAATAATCATAATCATAATAATAATAATAATAATAATAATAATAATAATAATAATAATAATAATAATAATTATAATTATAATTATAATAATAATAATAATAATAATAATAATAATAATAATAATAATAATAATAATAATAATAATAATAATAATAATAATAATAATAATAATAATAATAATAATAATAATAATAATAATAATAATAATAATAATAATAATAATAATAATAATAACAATGTTCTGACCATCGATGTTTTTGCAGCTCTATTTTACACATGCAAATAAAACATTTACACCAATACACTCTCATATAGCTCGCAACAATAGTGTATTACTTTTCGAGCACTTCACTGCCCCGAAAGCAAAGATATTTACACATTAAAAATCATTTGGTTTGTAGTTTTGGACTCATGAATATTTTTTGTAAATGATAAAAGATACAAGACAATATTAAAAAAATTGTGTTGCTCTACAACTATTTGACAGGTAACACTAGCTCCAACAAAACGAGTCGAAAGTTATACCGATATGGAGTAATTTGAGTCAGTAAAGACCTGGGACGAACATTCTGCAAATAGTCAAAAATAATTGTACTTTTAGTAACATAGTAAGTATTTTGCTCCGGGCCAAGTTTTATTTATGTTATGCAACAAAATATAAAAGGCAGAAAAAAGTTTTAAAAAGTGATAAATTAAATACATATACTTATGCTCGGTAAACAGCTAAATCGATTGTCTTTCTACTTGTGAAAAGCGTCAATCTTAAAGACTGTTAGAGCTAGGGACTTCAAATTTCCAAAACATAATTCGCGATTTAATTTATCAATAGCTTTCGTTTCCATTATGTGCACCGATAATTCTTTACCGCACATTTTACGGAGATGACCAACCCATAGCTTTTTATGTTCAATTATTGTTGCAACTTCTCCCAAGCATAGATAGCTGTTTTCGTAAATCAACACGAAACTTTTTATGCTCGTTACCGAAGGTCAAGAGTATATTGGTTTTGTGAAATGTCCGTCATGGTGTCTGTCCGTCTGTCCGTCCGTATATATGCAAGTTTTTTCCACATCCTTCAAGCTAGAGACTTGACATTTTCCAATTCTCTTTATCTATGGGATAGTAAAATAAAGATTGGGGTTCTACGATAACTGGGGCTGGCAACTCGATAAATTCGATAGCTCAAAACCGAGAAATCCGCATATTTCACACACCCTTACAGCTAGAACTACCAAATTTAGTAAGCAGATAGCTACTAGCAACTCCCAAAAAACTGCATCAAAAATTTTGAAGCCAAGACCACCCATTCCGCCCCCAGCCCACCCCGCATTTTTAAGTCAAAAAAGCCTATATCTCCCACAGTATTTGAAGTATAGCCACCAAATTTGGTGCCAATATAGGTGTTGATGACCCCCCAAAAACTGCATTAAAAGTTTGGATGCCAAGCCCACCAATCCTGCCCTAGCCGCCTCCATCCGCCACAACGCCTCGTCAAAAACGGGAATGCGTGTATCTTTCAGAGTTTTGGTGCTAGTGCAACCAAATTTGGAAGGAAGATAACTGGTTACGACGCCAAAATAACTGCATCGACGTTTTGGAGCCACGCCAACCCATTCCACCCTCCTTTCCGATTCTTTTTCAACTTTGAGCTAGAGTCACCAAATTTGGTGCGAAGATAGCAATTGACATTACACAAAGATCTGCAACAAAAATTTGCATGCCATGACCACCAATACCGCCCCAGCCCCCTTTTCCACACTTATACAAACTTTGGCTAGAGTCACCAAATTTGGTGTGAAGATAGCAATTTACATTCCACATAGATCTGCATAAAAAATTTGGATGCCACACCCACCCATACCGCCCCCAGCTCCCCTTTCACCACTTTTTACAAACTTTGAGCTAGAGTCACCAAATTTGGTATGAAGATAGCAATTGACATTCCACAAAGATCTGCATCAAAAATTTGCATGCCATGACCACCAATACCGCCCCCAGCCCCCCTTTCCCCACTTATACAAACTTTGGCTAGAGTCACCAAATTTGGTGTGAAGATAGCAATTGACATTCCACAAAGATCTGCATCAAAAATTTGCATGCCATGACCACCAATACCGCCCCCAGCCCCCCTTTCAACACTTATACAAACTTTGGCTGGAGTCACCAAATATGGTGTGAAGATAGCAATTTACATTCCACATAGATCTTCATAAAAAAGTTGGATGCCACACCCACCCATACCGCCCCCAGCCCCCCTTTCACCACTTTTTACAAACTTTGAGCTAGAGTCACCAAATTTGGTATGAAGATAGCAATTGATATTTCGCAAAGATCTGCAGTAAAAATTTAGATACCACACCCACTCATACCACCCCCAGCCCCTTTTTCAACAGCTCTTACAAACTTTGAGCTAGAGTCACCATATTTGGAAGGAAGATAGTTGGTAGCATCCCTATCTGCACCGGAGAATCTTTAAGGCAGCGTACACCCCTGCCCTATCCGTACCCCTTTGCAATCAGGCCTCTTTTTACCTGTTTAAATACTGGTATCGAGTATGCCGCAGTCGGTTGCGTCCGACTGCAACGTTTCCACTTGTTTTTTTTGTTTTTTTTTTTGCAAAATCTCATCAATTTGGGATCACAGATGATTGAAAACGATTCTAGAGAGACATTAATTTTAAATGATGATATTTCACATGGAAAAGAAAAGTTAAATTTCGTTATAGAGACGCTAGCTTTAGTTTTGCAAGAAATATAGGCAGCAACAGATTCATAAGTAGTTTCAGAGGAAAGTCGCGACACAAAAACTTGCTTGCGAGGGGCCACTACTGTTAAAAAGAATGTGGCTGGGGTATGGGTACAGATAGATCATTATTTACCACGTTCATCTAGGCAGGATCCAAGACGGGAACCATATTACTAATAGCAGGGGATACTGCAAGAGATATATTCGGACAATCGCTTGTAGTTGGAGATAATGATAGAATTGGAGACAATTCTACGGTACCAGGCACGGGTGAAAGCGACGAGTGTGAAGGGGCAAACATTAATGGAACATTCAAAAATTCTGACTCCAAACGGCGAGTAGACAATGACTTAAATTTAAAATTATTGAGAAATTCTAAACTCGAATCAGTGTCAGTCAGTAGTATTCAGGACAAATTACAGACTGATGTTATTTATACTGAATTTAGTAAGGCTTTCGACTCTGTAGATCATCATCTCCTAATACATAAACTAGCACTCTTGGGCTCTTAAAATATTCTAGTTCTTTGGATTAAAGACTACCTAGCTCTTAGAACTCAGAGGGTTTTACTTAAAGGGTCCGTTTCCAAGACGGTTCAGGTCACTTCAGGCGCTCCACAGGGTAGTCATCTTGGTCCTTTATTATTAATTTTGTTTATAAACGACCTTCCATCGGTTATAAAGTTCTCTCGGGTTTTGATGTACGCTGATGATGTAAAATTATGCACGTCGGCTGCAACTCTCCTAGCTGCTCAACAGCTTCAAAGAGATTTAGACAACTTTTAAATGTGGTGTAAAGTAAATTTTTTAAATCTTAATTGCAGTAAATGTAAAGTAATGTCATTTTTTAGATGTTTGCCCTTTTTTAATATATAGTTTCTTGACAACAAACCACTTGATAGAATTGAATAGGTTGACGATCGGGGCATCGTTATGGACCCAAAGCTAAAGTTTGACAAGCATATTTCTTCAATTTCCAAACGAGCATCTGGTGTCTTGGGGTTCATTAAGCGCTGGTCGAATGAGTTTAACGATCCCTACTTAACAAAAACTCTGTATACTTCTCTTGTACGACCGATTCTGGAATATGGATCTTGTATATGGGTCACAAATTCAAATTCATCAGAATAAAATAGGATCGGTACAAAAACAATTTCTGCTCTTCGCACTTAGACGTCTTAACTGGACCACTAACAAAAATTTGCCGTCTCCTTGCTCTATTAAAAAGTTAGTTTTGTCTCATTTGTCTACATGTTTGCGATCATCGTAACCGCACGATACGCGGAGCGCCCCTCGGTTGGATGGGCGGGAGGTGGGTCACTTTGTGCGTGAGTCCGCGCATTAACAAGCCGGTGCTTGGTATCGTTGGGCAACTTGACTGTACTGTTAGTATATCTACGGCCAATAATAATAATAATAATAAATATACAGCAACGAACTACGCAGTATCGACGAAACAGAAGTATTAAACGTATTTAAACTGCAAAATATAACCGAAATCCGAAAAATACTATAAAAAAAAAAAAACACAAGAACAAGCCATGGTAGAAACCGGCCCTATTATAATCACATTTGCCTCACCTACTGTGCCAGAATCGATAAGAATTGGGTATGAAAGAGTAAGATTTCGACCCTACATACCACTCCCTCTGAGATGCAAAAAATGCTTTCGATATGGTCCCCCAATACCGATCTGCAAAAGCCCAGAAGAAATTTGCAAAAACTGCTCTGGAAAAGTACACACTGAGGAAAACGAGACCTGTACATATGGAAAAAGCTGCATAAACTGCATTAGCAACCCAGATGTCGATTATAAGCACAGCCCACTAGATCGAAAATGCCCAACATTTGGAAAGCATCAGGAGCTGGTAGCCATAAAATCAACAGAAAAAGTCGACCACAAGGCAGCATTGACCATATATCACACCCGACACACTCACCAACTTAGAAACAGCTACGCCGCAACACTGTCAAGCCCCACACTTATAGAAAACAACAACAGAACAGCAACTACATCAAATGAAACAACAACCACACAACCTCATTCCTCAAGCCCGCCAACAACTAGCACAAAAAAAAACAAGTAAGAAGGCTCTAGTCGGGAGAGCCCAACTAGAAGATACCCTGAACCCAGTTGCAATAAATATATTTAGTTTATATAAGACTTTGGTATACTGGCTTAGCTTCCATCGATTAAGTTCAATATCTCCGGTGTTTCTCAACCGATTTGGACGAAATTTTCAGAAAAGTTCTATCATTATCCATGTCTTCAACCCTCATTTTTAAATTTTCCAAATTCCACATTCCAAGTTTTAATTGTTATCGATATTATGTGTATATCGGAAACCAGAATAAATGTCGATAATTTGAAGCAAACTTGTTCTGCTCATGGTATAGGAGAACTTAAATACAAAATCAGAAGTCTCTAGCTCTTGTAGTCTCTGAGATCCACGCGTTCATACAGACAGACAGCCGGACAGACGGACAGACAGACGGACAGACGGACATGGCTATATCGTCTCGGCTGTTGATGCTGATCAAGAATATATATACTTTATAGGGTCGGAGATGCTTCCTTCTGCCTGTTACATACTTTTGCACAAAACCATTATACCCTTATTTACCCATTTTATGGGTTAAGGGTATAAAAAACACAGTGGCGCATAGTTAATTTTGGCTATGCCAAGACTATGATACCCTTCACACAGCCAAATCAACACTCCCCCCTTTTATGTTTCTGTGCAGTTGTTGGTAATTTTTTGCTAATATTTTTACTCTTGAGCGTCATTTACTTGTTTGTGTGCGACAACAACAACAAATTGACATATAGGTACTTGAAAGTGCACGACAGAGACAACAATTGATAGTACGATATGGTAAATTTGTATGGTGGCTATGTCGTAGAATGCTCCGATCGAAATGGAATTTCATAGTGAACAAACCCGACATGATCAAAGCAATCTGTGAAAGTTTCATCAAGATCGGTTAAGCAGTTTGGCCGGAAATCGTGTTGATATGGTAAATTTATATGGTGGCTATATCGTAGAATGCTCCGATCGGGATGAAATTTCATAGTGAACAAACCCGACATGATCTAAGCAATCTGTGAAACTTTCATCAAGATCGGTTAAGCAGTTTGGCCGGAAATCGTGTTGATATGGTAAATTTATATGGTGGCTATATCGTAGAATGCTCCGATCGGGATGAAATTTCATAGTGAACAAACCCGACATGATCTAAGCAATCTGTGAAAGTTTCATCAAGATCGGTTCAGCAGTTTGGCCGGAAATCGTGTTGAAACAGACAGACAGACGGACAGACGGACGGACGGACGGACAGACGGAAATCAATTCCTGAGCTCGTCCTGATCATTTTGATATATAGTTTATGGGGTCTCCCATCATTCCTTTAAGGCGTTACAGATTCATGACAAAGTCAATATACCCTGTGAAGGGTATAAAAAGGGGCAAAAACGGGCAGCTGAAACTTTTTGCTTTAGAGAAAGGAATAATCAAAGAAATAATTTTGAAAATATGGCAGATGTAAAATGTGATAATTTTTTTTTTATATTCCATCAAAGTTGAGAAATAGTGAAAAAATTGATAGTTAGTAAATATTGATTTGCCTGGCCAAACGCAAAACAAACAGTAAAAATTTTTTTTATTCTTTTCTTAATAAATAGATCTATCAATAGAACTAAAAATAATGACGATCCGTACCTTAGTTTTTGAGATATTGTATCTCAAAGCCGACCAATTTACCTTAAAATTGTGATTTTTATGTAACACAAAAAATCAGACAACTTTGAAAAGCTATATCTTTTAAACAAAAAATCCGGTTACATTAGGGATTGCAGATTTGAAATTGTTGGAAAATTTCCTATAAAGTGGGTTCATTCAATATTTTTTAGAGGCACATGCAATTTTTGATTTTTGACACCTGACTTGTTCTACGGGCGCCACTGTGCGTCGGTCAGAATATAAAAATGCAAAGTATGTTTACTTTAAACACATTTATTTCATTTTTTTTTTTTTTTTTTTTTTTTGTAGTTTGAGTTTATTTACAATCTGTCTTTGTAGACAATAAGCAAATGTTGTGAAGGTATTACATAACATGGGGAAAGGGCGTCACAGTTTTAATATTTATGAGCGAAAGGACAGTTTACAGCAATAAACAAATAGGAAGAGATGGGTCACCAATGCGGCTCGGCTTTGAAGGGCAAGTCCAGCGGATGGCTCCTTTTTAGCCGCCTTAAGTGTTGGCTGTTGTCTAGCAGGCTTATGGCCAACTGGTTGCTGTGGCGTTCGAGTCTGGATGTATGTCCAGTTCCTATTTTACGAATATCGCTACTCACTGAGGGTACTTCCAGGTCTCTGTGTATGACAGAATTTCTTACATAGATGGGCGCACCAAGAATCCTTCGGAGCAGCTTGCTCTGGAAGCGCTTTTGCGTGTGCTCAGCTGCGAGCGTTTACCGAGCAACCAGTTCATTTTGGCTACCTTTATGTTTAACTGCGTCCTTTTGGCCTTGACATGAGCCTGCCAGTTCAAGCGCCTATCAAGGGTAAGGCCCAG
The DNA here is from genome assembly GCA_030179655.1 of Scaptomyza flava. Taxonomy (NCBI): domain Eukaryota; kingdom Metazoa; phylum Arthropoda; class Insecta; order Diptera; family Drosophilidae; genus Scaptomyza; species Scaptomyza flava. Next base: position 581,456 of record JARNME010000495.1, on the reverse strand, counting down.
GTACCTCACCTTGTCCACAGCTGGGACCGATAGTCTCAGTCAGTTTGAGTCTAAATTCGCCTCCAACTCCGACGTGTCACTGCACACGCTCAAAGTCAGACAAGAACAGATTCGGACCTTGTGGGACAAGTTCGAACAGGAATTCGAGCGCTGTTCAAGAGCGCTCTCCGAATCTGCGGGACTCAGAAATGTTAACGACACCGAAATCCTCCATTCGAAATATGACCATTGTTATGGGGCGTATGAGCGTTGTGCATCCATGCTTAGCGAACAAATTGAGAAGAGAGAGGCTGCCGCTTACCGCCTGCTGACACCGAAGTCTTTTCCGGAGACTATTTGAAATGGCCTACGTTCCGGGACATTTTCACAGCGGTGTATATCAACAATCCAAGTCTTACCCCAGTCGAAAAACTATTCCACTTAAACTCAAAGACGAGTGGCGATGCTAAGGCTATTGTGTCCAAATCCCCTCTCACAAATGATGGTTTTGCGTCAGCATGGCAAGCACTCGTCAACAGGTTTGAAAACAAAAGACTGTTAGTCAACAGTCAACTTCGAATTCTGTTCAATGTACAACCCATTTCTCACGAGTCTGCAGCCGCTTTAAAAGATTTACAGAGCACCATCCAAGTGTGCCTATCGGCTCTAGAACTCTCCAATATCTCCACTGAGAATTGGGATTGTCTCCTATTTTTCATGTGTTTCTCAAGACTTCCTAAACTCACTTTATCACTGTGGGAACAGTCTCTCCATAGCACTGCAGATATTCCGACTTGGGGTGTGCTAAATAATTTCTTGTTAGAGCGGTACCGAACTTTAGAGGCAATTGAAGATGTAAGGCCCCAGGTAGCTCCTCAGCTGGTGGTTAGGACTACCAGAAAAGTACCTATTTCCAAAAGAGTGAACTCATTTGAAGCCAAAGTCACTGCCAAGATTCAGACTTGCAAACTTTGCGCTAAAGAAAACCATCCAATCCGTATGTGCCCTAAATTTTTACAAATGTCTGTCCAGGAAAGGTCCGACACTATAAAAAAGCACAAGCTGTGTTTAAATTGCTTCGCCAGGGGTAACCACCTCAAAGATTGCACTAGTGCGCATAATTGCCATACTTGCAAGGGGCGTCACAACACTCTCCTTCATCGTCCGACGAATTGCCAAACAGGTGGTTCTGGAACAATTTTTGACACTCCAGTCAATATACAGTCCACTTCTCACCCACAAACGACGGTCCAAAATACTTCTAAGCAAGCACTTCTCGGCACGGCTACAATCCAAGTATTTTCTTTGGGAACAAAATATACAGCTCGTGCATTGGTAGACTCTGGTTCCGAAGCAACCTTCATTTCTGAACGGCTGTTCAAATTGATACGACCTCAGTATCAGTCCGTTGACGCTCAAGTTTCGGGGCTCAATGGAGCTGTTTCCGCTCAACCTCAACGCTTATGCCACTTCCATATTGGCTCTCCAATTAAGCCAAGAATTCAAATTGAAACTTCGGCCTACGTCCTTCCAAAGCTGGCAGGAAATCTGCCCTCCTACACAATTCCACAAAGTTTTTTGGAAGGTCTTCCGGATCTACAACTAGCAGATCCAAATTTCCATAAGACTTCCCAAATAGATGTCCTATTGGGAGCTGATATCCTTCCCTCCATATTGCTAAAGGGGTCCTATACAAATATCTGGTGTACCCTTTTAGGTCAGGAAACGATTTTTGGCTGGACTATCACGGGTCCTATTTCCAACCCTGGTGCCAAAAACATTTCCTCGTTCTCCACTCGAGTTTCGCATAGCCAAGAAGTTAGATTAGAGAGGCTTCTCACGAAATTTTGGGAGGTGGAGGATATCCCAGTAAAACTGGTTAAAGAGTGCGATGCAGCTTGTGAGAAGTTGTTTCAGCAAACAATCTCCAGAAACGAAAGTGGTAGATATGTTGTCACCCTCCCTTTTAAAAATCCTGAATCCATCAACTTAGGTCATTCAAGATCTATCGCACTGGCTCAGCTCCTTCGCAATGAGAATCGTTTGAACAAGAACGCATCCCTCAAAGAGCAGTACGATAATGTCCTTCAGGAGTATTCGGACCTTGGTCATATGAGACCAGTCCCCCCTACAAACGGTTCAGGCAACTTCTATCTCCCGCACCATGCTGTCTATAAGCCAGATAGCGCCACTACTAAGCTTAGTAGTTGCGAAGCTTCGCGTTGTGTTTAACACCTCCAGTCCGTCTACAAACGGCAAAAGTCTCAACGACGTCCTACATCCGGGACCCGTGCTCCAATCGGATCTGACTATGCAGATCCTAAAATGGCGATTCTTTGAGTACGTGTTTAACGCAGACATTACAAAAATGTATAGACAAATCCTGGTGGATCCCAAACACACTCCATACCAAAGAATCCTTTTCCGAACAAAGGACAATGAGCTCCGAGATTTCACCGTCACCGTCACCGTCACCGTTGGAGTAAACTGTGCCCCATTCCTAGCGATCAGAGTACTGCAGCAACTAGCTAAAGATGTGCAGTGTCGCTACCCCCTAGTAAGTGACATTATATCCAATTATATGTATGTTGATGATGTGCTAGCAGGCGCTCACTCTAAGAAATGTGCAGTGCAACGCATATCCGAACTTTCTAATGCACTTGAATCCGAAGGATTTCCACTAAGAAAGTGGACTTCCAACAAAAAGGACTTGCTCAGAGTCATCCCAGAGCAGCACCGCCTTAGATCCGACTTCCTCGAGATAGAAGAAGCCAGTGCTGCAAAAACTCTCGGTATTCGATGGAAAGCAGACTCTGATGAGTTCTTCTTTTCACCTGCCCAGTTCCCCACGAAATCACTCATTTCGAAACGAGAAGTTCTCTCGCAGATTACGAAGCTTTTCGATCCCGCTGGTTGGGTAGCGCCAGTCATTGTCCGAGCCAAGATATTCATGCAAGAAACATGGCTCAGGGAACTAGGATGGGATGATCCGCTACCAGATGACCTTATTTCGAAGTGGCACGAATTCCTCGACCACTTTGCGAGCCTCGGGGAGGTGCGCACTCCACGATAGGTAGAGACGCGGCCAAAGCTCCGGCTACAAATTCATGGGTTCTGTGATGCGTCTCAGCGTGCATATGGCGCTGCGCTTTATGTTCGCACGGAAACAAGGGACAAAATCTCTGTCCACCTCCTTACCGCAAAAACTAGAGTCGCTCCCACAAAAACGGTGTCCATCCCACGATTAGAGTTGTGCGGAGCCGTGTTGTTAGCCGAGTTGTCAGCAGCAGTAATTCTAACACTTCCGCTTAAAGAGTGCGAGTGTTATTACTGGACTGACTCAACAGTAGTTTTAGCATGGCTAAATAAGCCTCCATGTGCGTGGTCAACCTTTGTGGCGAACAGGGTAACCAGAATTACTCAGGCCACAGACTCCAAGCAGTGGCGACACGTACGCTCCGAGTCCAATCCAGCTGATCTCGCGAGCAGAAGAGTGTCAGCAGTTTAATTACTTGACAGTTCACTGTGGTGGCCCGGGCCAGAATGGATGCAAGTTGCGCAACAGCAGTGGCCAGTCTCCATAGAATTCCCTCTCGACACTGAACTGGAACAGCGTCCGATCAAGGTCAATGTGGCGACCGCTAGTTCCTCATTCAGCTTTCTTGAACGTTTTTCCAAATTCGAAAAAGCTATACGCGTGTTTTCCTACGTACTACGTTTTCTAACGCGCTGTAAGGAAAGCACAGTTCCATGCTCAGCAGATTTGCATCACGAGGAGCTCTCCAAAGCTCAAGAGAAACTGGTCATTCTCGCGCAAAGAACTAAGTATCCGGAAGAATATAAGGGATTTCTCCAAGGGAAATCAGTCCCGCGTTCCAGCAGTCTTCTCAATCTTAACCCGTTCCTAGACAAACACGGAGTTATTCGGGCCTGTGGGCGCATCCGATCCTGCGAGACTCTTAGTTATGATGAGCGTCACCCCATCATACTGCCCTATTCATGTCTGTACTTTCTCCTTCTTGTGCGCTTCACTCATCAAATCTCGTTGCACGAGGGCAATCAGCTGATGATGCACCTTATCCGAGCAAAATACTGGATCCCAAAGCTCAAGGTATTGGTCAAATCCACGATAAATTCTTGCAAGGTTTGCATAATCCATCGCAAACGGCTCCAGACACAACTCATGGGGGAGCTACCGGCTCAACGTACTGCTTTTTCGCGTCCTTTCACACACACCGGTGTTGACTTTGCCGGCCCTTTCGATATTAAGAATTATACAGGCCGAGCATGTCTTATGACCAAGGGGTACGTGTGCGTCTTTGTGTGTTTTAGCACCAAAGCAATCCACTTAGAAGCTACTTCGGACCTCACGACCGAAAAGTTCTCAGCAGCATTTGCCAGGTTCATAGCAAGGCGTGGGTGTCCAGCGACAATGCACTCTGATAATGGAAAAACATTTGTCGGAGCTGCCAAGGTCTTGTCGCGTGAGTTTCTTGAAGCTACAAGGAACCTTGTCCTCTCCAAATACAGCTACCGGAACTTGTCCTGGCACTTCAACCCTCCTAGTGCTCCACACATGGGTGGCTTATGGGAAGCTGGAGTGAAGAGTTTTAAAACTCTCTTTTACAAATCCACGGTCACGTTCAAGCATACCTTCGAGGAGTTGTCAACGCTTCTTTCCAAGGTAGAGGCGTGCTTGAACTCGCGTCCAATTTCGGCAATGTCCGAAGACCCAACCGACCTGCTGGCATTGAGCCCGGGTCACTTTCTTGTCGGTGGTCCACTCCTATCCAACCCTGAGCCAGAAATTGGTGCAGACGCAGCATCTATTCTATATCGCTGGCAGCGTTTGAAGTCCCTTCACCAGCATTTCTGTCGAAGGTGGAAAGATGAATACCTCAAAGAACTCCACAAAAGAAATAAATGGCAGTCGCCATCCCAAGATCTTCAACCAAATGATTTGGTCATAATCATGGAGGATAATCTAACATCGAATGAACGGCGTCTAGGGCGCATCCAGAATACATATCCTGGCTTCGATCTCAAAGTCCGAGTGGTCGACGTCTTGACTGCCCGCGAAGCTGATACTGCTTCCCGCCGTGACTGGAAACCAGTCGAAAAATATCATATAATCCCACAATGTCTAATCTCCATCTCATTTCCTTTATTACGCAGCAGTATGGCACCCCGGAAGGCGCAAAACAAGAAGGCCCCAAAGGGAACGGCATCGTTCCGATGCCGCGTGTGCCGCGGTATTCACGCGTTGCGGAAGTGCCAGCGTTTTATGCACTTGACGGCGGAGAAAAGATTACGGGCAGTACTCATCAACAAGTACTGCCCCAAATGTCTTGCTCATCAGCACTCGGGAGTGACGTGCCGACGTGAAGACCGGTGCCACGTATGCCAGGGCGACCACCACACCCTCCTACACATGCACGAGGGACGGCCACTCTCATCGGCACCCACACGATCGGCATCTCAGGCTCGACAAGGTTCCCCTCAGCCTTCCGTTGCACCACCTCCATTACCGTTGGTACGCCAGTTGTCGCTTTCCTCAATCCTGGAGCGGCAACGGACAACGGTGCTACCAACAGTGGTTCTGCGACTTGACACGGGGTCCAAAACATTCGACATGCGAGCAGTAGTCGACCCGTGCTGCCCGCTCAGTCGCATCGACACATCCTTGGCAACGGCCCTCGGGCTTTCCGTCACCCGGGTCGGTAATGACAGAGCGTGCACGGCCGTGATCAAGTCGCGCTCGTCCGAGTTCCAGGCGATGCCCACCAAAATCCGCACCCCCATCAAGGCCATAGCGGAGCAGCATTGCGCCAATACGGCGAATGTTACGCTGGCAGACGACCGCTGGTTCCGGTCAAGCATGACCAGCCTGGTGTTGGGGTCGGATATATACCCAGACATCATCCTGCCGGGGGTGATTCCGAGTCAAGGAGGTCCTTTGGCTCAAAACACTGTATTTGGCTGGATGTTGTCCGGCTCATGCGCCCACCGATAGAGACCATGGTTCCGTAGTGCAGTTCCGTTCCTCATCTTTTTTTTTTTTTTTGCATGACGCTGCAAGGGGGCCTAAAAGCAGGCAGTGAACAAGGAGTTGCCGTTTTTTCTTATCCTCTCTGCAGTGATCATAAACTCCCCACACTTTGTAAACATGTAATATTAAGGCTAGTTTTAAGTTATTCTTGAAACATGTAGCTTATCATTCTGAATAAACATCCCCATGAAGGAAGACTCGTTTTGGAAGAACTCCCATCATTTTTCTTTTATATTATTTTACAAGTGCGACGCAGTCGCACCCACCACCACACCAACAGCAACCAAGAGAAAAACCCCGCATGCTCCCAACAATATATATATATTTATACATACGCCGTAGTTTTAGAAACCTATATTAGTTGTCGTAACACTTATCATAAACATTTAAAAAAAACTCAAAATATCGTTGAAAATACTCCAATGGAATATTAAAGGATATGTAATTAACTACAGCGAGCTAAGGATACTAATTGAGACACATAAACCACACATTATTACTCTTCAAAAAACACACATCTTAGACAATGTAAACTAACCTGTTGGAGCAGAATATGCATATGGCAATTAAGTTAGTTTGTTAATAGAGCTTAAGTTACTTTAAGAGCAAATATGAAGTCGCTCTTAATATTAGTTGAATGCCGATCGGCAATGTGCCGACGGCGAATTGATGTTGCGTGTGGCCGTCTGTGGCTCACGTTATTGTATTAGGCTAAGCTACATTTTAGTTGTCATTTTATACTTGAAGCCACCGCATTAAAACTTTGTATCTAACCAACGAAAAACAAGTGGAAACTTTGCAGTCGGACGCAACCGACTGCGGTATACTCGATACCAGTATTAATATCGGTAAAAACAGGACTGATTACAAAGGGTAACGGATGCGTCAGGGGTGTACGCTGCCTTAAAGATGATCCGTTGCAGATGGGGATTCCACCAGCTGTCTTCGTTGCAAAAAGGTAGGGAAATGGTAGCTGGGGGCGGTATGGGTGGGTGTGGCATCCAAATTTTTGATGCAGGTCTTTGTGGAATGTCAGTTGCTATCTTCATACCAAATTTGGTGACTCTAGCTCAATGTTTTTATAAGGTGGGGGAAGGGGCGGAATGGTTGGGCTTGGCTCCAAAACTTTGATGCAGATTTTGGGGGTCGTTGCCAGCTATTTTAATACCAAATTTGGTGGCTCTAGCTCCACAACTCTGGAAGATACACGCATTCCCGTTTTTAATGAAGCGTTGGGGCAGATGTGGGCCGCTACGGCACTATTGGTGGGCGTGGCATCCAAACATTTTATGCAGTTTTTGGAGAGTCATCATTACCTATCTTGGCACCAAATTTGGTGGCTCTTGTTCAAAACTGTGGGAGATATGGGCTTTTTTGAATATATAATGCGAGGAGGGGGGGTTTGGGGTCGAATGGGTGGGCATGGCTCCAAAATTTTTGATGCAGCTTTTTGGAGGTTGCTAGCAGCTTTCTTCATACCAAATTTGGTATTTCTAGCTGTAAGGATGTGCGAAATATATGGATTTATCGGTTTTGAGTTATCGAATTTATCGATTTGCCAGCCCCCTAGTTATCGTAGAGCCCCAATCTTGACACTCTAATTTATTATTCCATAGATAAAGATAATTGTAAAGTTTCAAGTCTCTAGCTTGAAGGGTGGGGAAAAAACTTGCACACATACGGACGGACAGACGGACAGACACCATGACGGACATTGCACAAAACCAATATACTCTTTACCATCGGTATCGAGTATAATTAAGCGCCTGATTCTCTACCTCAATGGTGGCGTGGAAAAGAGAATATTAATTACTTTGCTTTTATATTTTGTGAAATATTTTCTAATTTATTTATTATGTATTTTTCTTCTTTTGCTAAAATTTATATAAACTATCCGCGCAGCGAAGTAAAGGGCCAACCAAACGATGCTTGCTTGCGTAAAGCATCGAAGTTGGCAAAGTTTCAACATATGCTACGTCGTGTATCTGCCCAAACGATGCTTACGCACGGTTTCGTTGAGTTTTGTTTTTTTTTTTAACGAATGCTTAAGCGCCTAAGCATAAGTTCAATCATTGAAAACATGCTTCGATGCTTTGTGCTCTAGAGCTGTCGCTGTTTTTTTATTATATGGAAAATATTTAAAATAATTGTTAGATCTTCATTTTATTGCTTAGAAACATATTGATATAAAATACTATTTCTATAAACCTTGTGTTATCTTTATTTTTAACATAATATTACATAAAATGTTACGATTTATTTTTTAATGGAATAAAAAAAGAACATGTGGCAACAATGGTTGGCAAAAAGAAAGAAGAAGAAGATACAAAGCACTTAAGCAACGTATGGTCATAAGGCCCAAAAATGAAAAAATATTTCTCTAACTTTTTCATAAATGGTCAAATTATATATACATGTATGTAGCTAAGACAAGTCAATAAACTACCCTCCAGTACTGCTGGCGCAGTGATTGTCTTTAGGCTAACCTAGCGTTGTTTTTTTTACGGCAATGCGTTCGTAACGACAAGTCATTGCAATGACTGAACCCGAACACTTGACAGGGACAGCGAGAGAGAGAGGCGCTCTTGTTTTTCAAGAGAGCGTGTGCAATAAAAAGAATATAGAAAAAAATAGTCTATTATTAGTATCTATTAAACTTAACTTCCATTGAGTCATGATCGGCAACAGCGCAATGACTACGAGCGCCTGTTTGAGGGATTCATTCGTAAGGTCTCAGGTTCGAGTCGCGGCAAAGGTATTGGCATTTCGTTTATCGGTAAGGTTTAAAAATTAATTTAAATTAATACACAACTAAGAATATTAATAAATTATTTGTCTCGCATTTTAGGATTACTGCTACTGTGCCCCAAGCAAAAAGTTTATTAACAATTTATAGAAGCTTACACTATACATTTGTACATGAATAACCCTCCTTATGTACTGATATCGCGGTGTAACAATTCGATTCAAAATTTTTTTGTTAATTTAAGGTTTCTAATGCTTAACGTTAAAATGTTAACTTTTTGATTCAAAAATCTAAGTGCTTGTTGACGGCATTGGCTTCACGAGAGAAGCATCTCTCCATACATGTCATTGGGTCGATAAAGCGTCTCTTACGACGCTCCATGCATTACATAAGGACAATAAAGCGTCTCTTACGTCGCTCCATACATGTCATTGGGTCAATAGAGCGTCAGTTAGGTCGCTCCCTGCATGTCATTGGGTCAATAGAGCGTCAGTTACGTCGCTCCCTGCATGTCATTGGGTCAATAAAGCGTCAGTTAGGTCGCTATCTGCATGTCATTGGGTCAATAAAGCGTCAGTTACGCCGCTCCATACATGTCATAAAGTCAAACGAGCGACGCTAATGCCGCTCCATACTCGTCATAAAGTCAAACGAGCGAGAGTTATTGACGCTTTGAGCGGACATGCCCTTGCAAAATACGTCAGTCGAACACATTGTGAAGTTATTAAGCGAGCGTCAACGACTGTCACAGAGTCGTCGACGCTACGTTCACTTTGCGTTGTTCGGCAGTACTAGAGGGTATATACAGTAACTACTATATACTATTGCCACACTCACATTTATTCTATATGCATAGATGTACACAAACAGTCAAATTTCAGTTAAGCAATTGCTCGTCATTCATACTCATTCCTTTTCATACTCGATACCGAAGGTTAAGGGTATATTGGGTTTGTGCAATGTCCGTCATGGTGTCCGTCCGGCTGTCCGTCCGTCCGTCTGTATGTTCGCAACTTTTTTCCACACCCTTCTAGCTAGAGACTTGGAACTTTCCAATTCTCTTTATCTATGGGATAGTAAATTAAAGTGTTAAGATGGGGGTTCTACGATAACTGAGGGGCTGACAAATCGATAAATTCGATAACTCAAAACCGATAAATCCACATATTTTGCACGTCCTTACAGCTAGAACTACCAAATTTGGTAAGCAGATAGCTACTAGCCACCCCCAAAAACTGCATCAAAAATTTTGGAGCCACGCCCACTCATTCCGCCCCCAGCAACCCCGAATTTTTAAGTCAAAAAAGCTTATATCTCCCAAAGATTTTGAACAAGAGCCACCAAATTTGGTGCCAAGATAGGTGATGGGAACCCCCAAAAACTGCATCAAAAGTTTGGATACCACGCCCACCAATAATGCCCTAGCCGGCCCTAGCTGCCCCAACGCTTCGACAAAAACGGGAATGCGTGTATCTTCCAGAGTTGTGGAGCTAGAGCCACCAAATTTGGTAGAAAGATAGCTGGCAACGACCCCAAAAAATCTGCATCACAGTTTTGAAGCCCCGCCCACACATTCCGCCCCCAGCCCCAACGCATTATGAAATCAGAAAAGCCTATATCTCCAGCAGTTTTAGAGCTAGAGCCACCAAATTTGGTGCCAAGATAGGCGATGATGACCCCCCAAAAACTGCATCAAAAGTTTGGGTGCCACGCCCACAAATACCAACCTAGCCGCCCCATGTTGCACCAACGCTTTGACAAAAACGGGTATGCGTGTATCTTCCAGAGTAAAGGAGCAAGAGCCACCAAATTTGTTAGGAAGATAGCTGGAAACAACCCCGAAAAATCTTCATCAAAGTTTTGGAGCCACGCCTACCCATTTCGCCCCCCTTTCACCACCTTTTACAAACATTTAGTTAGAGTCACCAAGTTTGGTATGAAGATAGCAATTGACATTTCGCAAAGATCTGCTGTAAATATTTAGATGACACACCCACCCGCCCCCAGGCCCCCTTTCCACAGCTACTGGTATCGAGTATGGCGCAGTCGGTTGCGTCCGACTGCAACGTTACCACTTGTTTGAATTCTATGACACTAGACACAAATTATGCCATCGCAATTTATGCAGTAATGCACACAAAATTCGAAAGAGTATTCAGTAATGCTTTTGTCGATGTCATTCGCCGATACAGAAAAAACCAAATTTTTACCGTTCGTGGTTGCCGCTGGCCTTCTCCTTGTCGTACACTTTATGGGCCGCTGAGTGCTAGGGCAACTGAAACAAAGACGGCTGCACATGCTATCCGCTATCGCGCTTCCTCACACTTATGGCTTACTGCTTTTGTTATTCTGTATACCATTTGAAATATTTCTGAGGCGATCCCCTGAGACAAAGCTTTTCTTAGCAATTGCAACATCTTGATATTCCACGGTCTTTGGTTAGGATAGCTCACAAAGTGTGCGGAACTTTTTTCTGCGTTTTTTAAAGGTTGTGTTAAGTCAGCTTAAGGGCCAGGTTCTCAATGTCTGTATAAAGTAAGAATTAGCTAACGACCAGATAAATTTAAGCCAATATGGTTTTCTCAATGTATAGTTAAGTTAAATCGATATGATACTATCGCATTGATGGTGCTGCCACCCTTTTTCGTGCAAAACAGCTTTTTTTGTTTGGAATTTTTTGTTTGTGACTGCCAAATTCTTCTTTCAACTCAAAAATAACAATTAAAAGAATGGAAATGAGTAAACAAACAAGTTTAATGAGCTCAGTTGAGAACAAAAAGCGGCCACATTGCGTGGATATAAAAAATTCTTTGATGCGATGCCGTTTTACTTGAATAATAAAATATAGACAATGCAAGTGTCAGCCAGAGTCAGCTGTTTGCCAAACGATGATTTCATTGATATTTATATCGGCACTTAACGAGAGAACAAATTTTAGCCGGCACTCAGACCTCATGTTAGTTTTAATCACGAGCAACCCTAACCAGACATTGAGAAACTCAATTTTGACTAACCATCAGATAGTTAAGCTAACCATATGTTAGTTTAGCTAACCAGACTTTGAGAAACTGGCCCTAAATATGTCTGAGTCAGATAAACAGTCACTCGAAAAACCAACAGTATCTAAGACTAATGTTAAGTAAACATTATGTTTGCAAAAGTTTGATAAAGTTAATGCTGACATTGCCCGCATGTAACAGCCTTTAAATTAAAAAAAAAAATCCTCATCCAACAAAACAATGTAAGCATGTCGCTTAGAATTATTAGAAGGGTATGTTGAAAAAGCTTTGAATTTACAGGCAGAACTGGTCAGTTTAAATCTAGCTAACGAAAGCAGTGGGCCGTTAGAGGATTTGTGTGTCTTAACAAAAGCATTGTTCATGAATGCAATTAAGCCACGATAACATGATTGCTCAATGAATTCGAGCCAGCGATCTCAGCTGCCGAAAATGCGTTTACCAGAATTTAGTGGTAAACATTCGGAATTTAGAAATTTTATGTGCCTCTTTATGAGTCTTGTGGATGACGATGCCTCATTGACAAGCGTTGAAAAATTTAATCATTTAGTATCGTGGTTGTCAGATGAAGCATTGGGTGTAGTTAAGACTTATCAGCTAACATATTGTAACTAGCCTAAGACCCTTGCTGGTCTAAAGTCAGCTTACGATAATAAATGCCTTATATTTTTTGATAAGGTTGCCCAATTGTTTGATTTGCCAAGCATGACCAAACCATCTGCGTAGAGTTTAAGATCGACAATAGATACAGTGTCTGCTATATATGCATCGCTGTCGTCTCTGAGTGACGGCAAAAAGATTGCTAATGCAATGATTATCCATATGGTCATGGCTAAGGTAGACCATACGACCTAATCTCGTTTTGAGGAGCAGCTAGATTATGATAAGCTGCCATCTTGGGAAGATTGTGCTAAAAAGTTGAATAGGAGGTATCAATATTTGACAGCAGAGGAGTCCCCACTCGTAAAAAGTCAAAATTGCGTAATGAAGTAAGAAAATCTAAACACAAATCTTGATTAGCCTATGCTTATGCAGGTCAAAGGTCGTCGTCAGCATGTACTATTTTTTGCAATATATATTCTTGTCCGGCATTCTTTGCTATTTCAGTTATGAAACGGTTTGAGTACTTAAAAACTCAAAAGATGTGTCTTAACTGTTTAACCGTGGGACACATAGTTTCGAACTGCAAGGCGTCGAAGTTTGGAGTTTGCTCAAAGTCTCACCATTCTTTGCTTTATAGGTATAATGCAACAGTACAAGGTGAGGCAGCGGTACTTTAAGCCTCAATTTCAGAGGCATACGTAGAAGAAGTCTGCATGGCTGCATTCACAACATACGCCAAGTTGAATGAATTCGAATTGAATTGAGTTGAAGGAGTGCGAAGCACAAAACGAAACGAATGAATATGAACATCGATGCGTGTTGCTTCATTCCATACGGCACTCAATAAAAATGAATTAGAATAAATGAAGCGTAAAACGGAATGAACAATTTGGCAAAGCCGAAGACATTCGAGTTACTCGAGTTGTAGTGTTCTGCTTTCATTTCGTTAGAGTCAAGGGAAGCACGTGGTCATCAAAAATAGACGAGATTGTATGTTTTGTTGCTTATGTTTTGTTTTTATTGCTGTTTTTTTTTTTTATGTATACATATGTATAATATATGTTATGTATTTCGTTTTATAACTTGTTTTGTTTGTAATGTTTTAGCTTGGAGTAATAGCTGTGTATTTGTGACCTGTCTATAAGTGGTTTCTGTGTGATTTTTTTCAGATTTAATTTAATATGCTTAAAATATATAGGTTTTGAAAAGCGCACTGTGTGAAAAGGAGAATTGTTCAAATCATGTAAAGGAGATGTTGCAAAGAGGAATGTATAGATTAACTGAAAAAAGAGGCCGAAGCGAAGTGTGGCAATTTTTTTCTAAAATAAAAAACGAAAATGGAGAGGAGTTGGCTGAGCTTGAAGCCTGTAAGATGTGTTTTGTTGTTTATAAGTTTGCAGGATGTACATCTAACCTAGTGAAGCACAAATGTTATTTAGAGAATGCCACTAAGTTTATCAAAGCCCTTATTGATGTGAATTTAGCAACAAAACAGGAGTGTGTAGCTGTTGTTACCGAATGGGTCACTAAGAACTGTCGTCCATTCAAAATTATCGACGACTCCGGCTTTAAAAAGTTGGCATCATTTTTAATCAATGTTGGAGCAAAGTTTGGTGCCAGTGTCGACGTTGATAAATTATTAACACATCCAACCACAGTTTCGCGAAACATAACCACGATATATGAGTCACATTTTGGCCCAATAAAAGCCTTTGGATATGCCATCACAAGCGACATAAAGTCGTCGTATTTGTCCTGTATTGTGCACTACATAAAAGAAGGAGTTCTGTTTGAACGTCTAATGGCCATGAAATCCACGAAAGAACAGTCCAGCGCAGGTATGTTATTTATATCTACAAGTGTACAATTTGAATTTAATGGTATTTCCTATAACTAGGTATAAATATTCGGGCAAAAATAGATGACATATTGTTGGACTTTGGATGTAATCTTGAAGAGGTCCCATGATTGTAACAGATCGTGGGTCCAATATGATCAAAGCCTTCAACGATTTTGAGAAAATACATTGCATTAACCATCTGATAAACAACGCTGTTGGAAATGCTATAGATGATGTTCCAGAGATGGGGATTATCGTCACCATATGTTCCAAGCTTGTGAAATATTTTAAAAAGTCAGGGCTGAACTCGTCTTTAGGACTTTCTTTAAAAAGCTTTTGCCCCACTCGCTGGAATACAGTATACTATTTGCTAAAATTAGTAGAAATTAATTGGATTGAGTTAACCAATAAGCTCAAAGCTAAAAACCAGACATCCAGAATTGAAGGCATAAATATAAATCATTTAGGTTCCATTGTTCGTCTATTAGAAGTTTTTGAAAATGTTTCAAAAAAACTTGAAGCAAGCAAACGTCCGACTATTCATTTAGTTTTGCCGAATGTTATTAAATTAAAAAAAAATCATGTCTGTGCGAATGCAATTATATTGATATTATCCAATCGCTAACGCAAGCACTACAATCGGAAATATTATCTACAATAATTCCAAATTTGACAATATATCACAACATAACCATATTTCTTTTCCCACCCACCAACAAACTCATTCAATTTTCACCTTATGAAAGGGAAACTGTAATAAATGAGTGCAAAAATATTATGCAAAATTTTGTTAAAGACATCGTTTGTAACACCGCAGAAACCCCTTCAGCTAATGATGAATTCGCAGAATATACAGATTTCCACCAAGTTGACACAAATAAGGATCAAGTTGAGCAGGAAATTGCAGGGTATTCAAATATTAACGTCACATACACAGCAAATTTTGATGCTTTGGCTTGGTGGAATATGCACCAGAACTTTTTTCCTCTTTTGCACAAAACATCATGCAAAATATTCTGCATTCCAGCGAGCAGCGCGGCCTCGGAGCGAACCTTTTCAAACACTAGCAATTTAATTACTGAAAAGCGTTGTCGTATAGCCACAAATCCAGACAACATAAACAAAATAATGTTTTTACACACTAAGACCCCAATTACACGCTGAAGTTTTTTCATGAATTTTCTCTCTGAATCTTTTGTTTGACGCAAGGAGAGTAGAGGTGTAAAAATTCAAGCAAAAATTCGTGAATTTTTCTTCTTATTTTGCTTTGCCTTATTCCGATAGAATGTAAACACAGAGTTGCACAGTGTTTGATGTGAAAAATAAAGTTTTTGATACGAAATATCTCACAAGCAAATATTAGCGCAAATAGTAAATATATTGTTGTGTTCTATAAATTATTAATAGAAATGTTATGGAAGAAAGAAT
Source organism: Scaptomyza flava (assembly GCA_030179655.1). Taxonomy (NCBI): domain Eukaryota; kingdom Metazoa; phylum Arthropoda; class Insecta; order Diptera; family Drosophilidae; genus Scaptomyza; species Scaptomyza flava. The sequence goes on along the minus strand of JARNME010000495.1, from coordinate 565,794 downwards.
TAATTGAACTGGTGTTAACTGTGTCTATTTATCGACCATAAATTTAAACCAGAGTTGCATTTTCAAATGAAAACATTCGCTGAAAAACTTCAGCGTGTAAGTGCGACCTGAATTCCGAAGAAGTTTTAAAACAGAATGAAAAAAAAACTTCATGAAAAAACTTCAGCGTGTAAATGGGGTCTAATATAAGTTAAATATAAATATAACATATACATATGTAGTATGTATATTATAAAAAGCTAAATAAAATAAAATTACATTGACTTTCGTTTTTTCCATTCTTCTATTTTCATACACACGAAAACAAAACAACAACAAGCCGGCGTTGCATTCGAATGAACTCGAAACGCAAACTCTTATTCTCACGCATTCCTACTCATTCAATTTATCTTTTTTCGTTTGAATGTTGTGCGACCGAGTCTGACGCGAGCACACTCATTCACTAAATTTGTTCGGTCTTGCACTCAAATTCACTCAACTCATTTTGCGCATTGTTCGTTCGAACATGTTATTTTTGCCATTCATGCAGACCTCTAATACGTAGTTCACTTTCTAAATGCAGATCAGGTCGTCCTGGCTACCGCTATTGTAAACATTAAAGATAGATTCGGACAGTTGCATCCAGCACGAGTTTTGCTCGAAAGTGGCACGCAGATAAATTTGATGTGTGAGAGCATGTCACGGAGGCTACGGCTTAAGCGTGAACCAATTTCCCTTGCTATCTCAATGGCAAGTGGTGCAACCACTGATAGCAAAAATGAGGTTTGTGCATCAATTCAATCTCGTTTGAATTCCCACTCATTTTCCGCTGAGTTTTGGTTACTTAAGTCGATATCCACATCTCAGCCTGGACAGGCTCTGTCCATATTGAACTGGAAGATACCAAAAAATTATAAGTTTGCAGATCCCGAGTTCTATTAACCAGCTAACGTAGATGTGTTATTGGGAGCTGAATTGTTTTATGAGTTATTGTGCGTTAGGCAAATAAAATTACATTCCGAGCTGCCCATCATGCAAAAAACATTGCTCGGCTGGATTGTAGACGGCAAATATACTGGACAAGTGCCTCGGCAACAATATAGTAAGAGTTCAGCAGCTCAAGTTTTTTTTTGTTCTCTCGACTCCGTAGTAAATCGTTCTTGGAAATTGGACCAATGTCCAATCGATTCGAAGGCTGGTCGCTAAACAGCTGAACAGCAGACCTGTGAACTGCATTTTAAGAAAACTATACAACGGTTATCTTCCGGTCGGTTTCAAGTAAATCTTCCCTATAAGACCAATCCCAAAATTCTTGGCCTGTCCTCTCAAACTGCTGAAAGGCTTTTTTGAAACTTGACCGCAAACTGTCAAGAGATGACACTTTTAGAAATATGTATAATGACTTCATGAAAGAGTATTTGGATTTGGGACATATGTCCATTCTGAAGTCTGCTCCTCGAGAACAGCATTACTACATTCCTCATCAATGCGTTCTGCGACCTAAGAGTACCTCAACCAAACTTCGTGTTGTTTTTGATGCTTCCAGCAAAATATCAACAGCCGTTTCCCTTAATGAAACACTAATGGTGGGGCCAATTACTCAGAGGAAGTTGTATTCAACGTAGATAAACTTTCGGTTGAACAAATATGCCGTAACTGCCAACATTTCAAAAATGCATAGGCCGATAAATGTTTCTAAGGAAGACCAAGAATTTCAACATGTCCTGTGGAGAGAAACCACAAACAAATTTATAGGCATACAGATTGAATACTGTAACATATGGTACAGCGTCAGCACCCTTTTTGGCTGTACGTTGTTTGTTTGAATTAGAAAATATTTACACACAATAATATCCCATTGGTGCGGTTGTGATTAAAATTGTTTTTATGTTGTCGATTTGCTGGCAGGTGCAGACAGTTTAAAAGAACTGGACACCATTTGCAGCCAGGTTACTGACATATTGTCCGAAAGATTATGCTAACCAGAGGCTGGCGCGAGGGTCAGGCGACGCTAAGCTTACACTGGACACACTCAACTCCAGGCCACTCGAGGCGGACGCCAGCGACCCGAACGGCAGAGATGATCTAAGCCCGAGGAGCCCAACAACGAGCGCGTACCCGTATACTGGAAGCGGTGGCGACAGTTGTTGGTGCTTAAACTGCACTTTTGGAGCAAGTGGTCCAAAAACTACCTGCACAGCATGCAGCAGCGAGCCCAGTGGAGCAGAGGCGAGGCCAATCTAGTAGAAGGGGCAGTCGTTCTCGTGTACGACGACAACAGCCCCCCGCAACAATGGACCAACGGGCGAGTGAAACGCGCAATAGCTGGAGAGGACGGCAAGGTGCGGATGTCCGAAATAAGAACGCCGGCCAACGTTACTAAACGTCCAGTGCACAAGCTGGCACTACTTCCATCTTAGACAGTATGAAGTCGCTCTTAATGTTAGTTTGAAGGCCGATCGGCAATCTGCCGACGGCGAATTGGTGTTGCGTGTGGCCGTCTGTGGATCACGTTATTGTATTAGGCTAAGCTAAAAGCTCTTAGATTTTTCGCTCTCAAAGAAGAATTGGTGCTCAGGCACGCCAGGGCCGATTGACTCACTTAAAATGTACACCGATGGCTCTTAACTAGACGACCGGTTAGGGGGAGGCGTCTTTTGCGAAGAGCTATCTATGAGTAAATCGTTCAGCCTTCCTAATCACTGCAGTGTGTTTCAAGCCGAGATCGCTGCAATGCAGGAGGCACTCTCATGCATTTCCGAATGGAAATGCTCTGCAGCAAGGATCTGCATACTTTCTGATAGCCAAGCGGCTATCAAATCTCAAAAGGCGATATCTTTAAACTCGTTATCCGTCACAAACTGCTGCAGATCTCTACAGGGGATGGCAGAGCAGTTCTGCTATCAAGGATATGAGTCGAGCTATTGAGAGGATGGCAGATATGCAACAACAAGTTTTAGGGATGCAACAGAAAATCCTCACGCTTATGACCGCGTTGGTGTCAAAATTCTTATCTGGAATGCCAACGGCAGTACATTGGGTTGATAATCGTATAGCTGCAGGGGGCTGCGCTGCCCTCGTCCGGAGCAATCTGATACATTTCCCTCAGTTGACTTTAGCTAATCGGGCTTACCAGTATTCAATGGTTAAAGTCTCGACAGATTCTGGAGATGTGGTTTTTGGAGCTATATATTGCAGGCCAAATGAGAGGATATCGTTTAATGATTTTAATAATATCCTTAACTCGGTGGGTGGGGTGGACGAAGCAGCAATGCACGAGGCATTCAGCTTGCTGGGAGCCTGTCTCGTAGACAAGCAAAGATCCTTGCAACGGGATCACCTTCCTGCATTGACTTCGCCATCTACCAGTGGATTCCATACCAGCTCCTTTCCATATCTGATGATTGGGAACTCCCTAGTGACCATCTTGCCCTGATAGTTACTTTGGATAGCAGCGCAAGAATGGTCAGTGGACCACCAAGGCTCATCAATGCACGTACCAACATTGAGGAGTTTCAGAGACGGCTTGGCGAAAGTATCCAGCTTAACACTTCCATCAACACTGGATTGGATGTTGAAAATTCAATTGATCTGCTAATCGATCACCGGTCGGCTGCAGCTGAAACCACCCCCCCCCCCCCCCCCCATGGTACGACGCCAGGATAATTCTGGAAACAGACTCCCAGCGGATATAGAGAACTTGCTCAGAATCAAGAGGCGAAACAGACACAGATACCAGACAACGCATAGCTCTCATGACAAGGCAGTACGGCTAAGATCTGAGAGGGCTAACCCTCCAACGGGTCAAGCTGCCCTGAGGCAGCCATCCTTTTTAAGTCCTGAAATTCTTTTTCGAAACTATATTTACATAAATGAATGTCGGTATTACTTGAGAATATATATTTTTTTTAACTAAAATTGTTATAGAAATGAACAACAAACGAAAGTTCAAGCTGTCCGAGATATCGGATGAACAGTTATTGGAATTTATGGAAGAAGTTGCATCGGATGAAGGATGTGAGGATGGTAGCGGTAATGATTTCAGCAGTGATGATGAGTGGAATGATCCAGATTTTGTGCCTGCGGAAATATCATGACGATCGCTACATTTCTACTTGCCTAAGCGACATGAATGCAGGAGAAACAAGCGAATTCTTTATTCAGGCTGTAAACTTTTCGCTCAATATGTCTGAATTGGAAAATGCATCAGTGGCAAACACTGCGCCATCAACATCGGCTGCATCAGTTGCAAACACTGCGCCATCAACATCGGCTGCATCAGTTGCAAACACTGCTCCATCAACATCGGCATTATCAGCTAAAATTTTGAAGCCACAAAAAAGAATTCGCTCACCGTTGCCATTGTTCGAGGAAACAGGTCCTTCCATTGTGCCTTCTTCTGGAGGTTTCACTTTGTCAAGTAATTATTCCATAACATTGCCTTCTTTGATCATTTATTATCATAATTTTCATTTGTTGTCAGATGTGAGCGATATCTGTAAAGATTCTCATGAATTTTCGAGAATGACATGGCGCAAGAGATCGATGCGTCTACATGTGAATGAGATCGCTTTCCGAGGGCATTCTAAAATGCCAGAAAAAATCATGCATTTGGATACTCCAATGCAGTACTTTTGGTACTTTTTTACCTCTGAAATTGTGCAAATTATTGTTGAAGAGACCAACCAAGCAGCCATTACTCAGGATATCAACACAAAGTTCAAGACGAGTGTTGAGGAAATATACAAGTATATTGGAGTTTTGACCTACATGTCTGTCTATAGGCATCCTAACATTGAAAGCTACTGGGGGAAAAATGCTTTTCTACCTATTTAAAGCGCAATGCCATTGAAAAGGTTTCTGGCAATAAAACGGTATCTGTGTTTTGAGGACGAAAGCGGGCGCATCAAAAAAGGAAATACGGGTTACGACCCGTTGTTTCGAATAAGAGCGGTAGCGGAAAAATTAATGAACGGTTCGATTCCATACCGAAAACCGCTCGGTTGTGTGTGGACGAGCAGATGTGTAGCACAAAAATTAGGCACCATCTTCGTCAGTACATGCCTAATAAGCCGCACAAATGGGGAATCAAGTTGTTTGTTTTATGTATCATATCATATATATCATATCGCTTCGAGGTGTACAATCGTGCAGGTGACAATAAAGTGCTGCCTGACGCCCCTGACCTTGGTACCTGTGCTAACATTGTCGTCTGATTGTCGCAATCAATACCAAATTATTAGAATTACATCTTATTTTTTGACAAATTTTATGCAACCATACCTTTATTGGTACTATATCTACGTGCCAGAGGAATTTATAGCTTAGGTACTGTAAGAGCGAACAGATTACCCTGCTATTAATTTCCTTTAGACAAAGACATTAATGCAAGAGAAAGAGGGTATTCAGAAGAGTATATGAGTAGTGCTTACGGCATTGATATTACAACTGAAATTTGGAAAGATAACAAAGCCGTCAAATTGATATCGACATATGTTGGCAAAGAGCGATTTGCACGTGTGGCTGAAACTGAAAACCCTTCCAAGGCGACAAGATATGAACGCAAAAAAAAGCTATATATTAGTGTGGACTGCCCTCAGATCGTCAAGGAATATAATGCACATATGGGAGGGGTTGATCTCATGGATCAAAAACGCGAAATCTAATGACAAAATTATTTTACCACTTAGTGGATATGGCAGCAACAAATGCTTATGTCATGTATCGTCGAGTGCAGGCTGAAAAAAAAGAGATTCAACACATACATCAGAGGATAAATTGCTAAAGTTACCCAATTTGATGAAATTGCAAAAGGTTTGGTCAAGTATTGTGATAAACGACCTGTAACGAGAATAAAAGAATATAAAAAAAACACTCTGATCTACCTGACTTTTTTTTAAGGCTGAACGGGTAAGGCTGCCCTGAGGCTGCCTTACTTAATTTTTACCTGTTGGCGAAGTCCGATTCAAAATTGAACATTTGACTTAACTTTTCGTTTTCTACCACCGTTTTTAACATATATCGAATATATGAGCAAAATCTGTTCATTGGATCAATTTTGCCTGTTAGAGGGTTAAGGAGGCACTACGCTGGCTTAAAAGTGAAACTCTTACGAGGAGGTTAGTGAGTATGGATTATATGGCGTGCCACACGTAGCCACGTCAACCATGGAGAACTGTACCGCTTCGCTGTCCTGGAAACGGGCACTGCCAAACTGACGACGAGCACGCTGAGACGTTTGCAAGTCATCTTGAAGAACGCTATACGCCGCTTGACCTAGCTGATCAGATTAACCTCAATGAGACCACCCAAGCAATGGAGACTCCGCTGCAGATGTCTCTGCCCATCAGCCCCATTAGAGTGGAGGAGGTCAAGGAAGCGATTAAAATCCTTCCTAGATCTAAGGCTCCTGGCCATGACGGTATTTGCGACACCACCCTGAGAGCCCTGCCAATTCGAGCGCTCCTTTTTATAACGTTCATTTTCAACGTTATACTAAGAACCCAGCACTATCCAGCCCAGTGGAAGTTAGCAAGGATCCTCATGATTCATAAGTCGGGTAAGCCGGAGGATGACCCTGAGTCATATCGACCGATCAGCTTCTTGCCATCTCTGTCTATGTTTTGGGAGAGGCTTATTGCTGCACGGCTCGTTAGGCTTATGGATAATATGACCATTCTTCCTGACCACCAATTTAGGTTCAGGAGAGGGCATGGTGCAATTGAACAGGTTCATAGAGTGGTTAACCACATATTCAAGGCATACAATGACAAGAACTATTCCTATGGTATGTTTCTGGATGTCCAGCAAGCGCTCGACCGCGTCTGGTTTAGAGGTCTGATCCAAAAAATAAAAACGCGCCTCCCAGCTCCCTATTTCATGCTAATGCATTCATACCTAATCGAACGCAGATTTGAAGTCAAGGTGAGGGCTGCGATCTCTACCACGCGGGAAATGAAGGCGGGCGTTCCGCAAGGCAGCGTACTGGGCCCTTTCCTATACAACGTGTACACGGCGGACATACCCACTCCTGATGATCTTGAAGATCTTGAAGGCTGCTGACGGAGCCCAAGAGTATATGCACATCCTTGAGAGCTGGGCTCGCAGGTGGAACATCAAGCTCAACGCCTCGAAGAGCCAAGCTGGAGAAGCACCGGCAGTCTGGCTTGATGGGAGTCCTTGCAGCCTGGAAATCATGCTCGATACCATCACTTTGATGGGCTCCTTAAGTTATGTCGGTGTAAGCTGTCTAAAGTTGATTGGATGATAAACGCTAATAGCGCCTTGCCGCTGCGCTGCAAACGGGCGGTGTATAACACTTTGGTTGCTCCGACTTTTAGATATGGTATACAGATATGGGGCATTGCGTGTCGGACAAGTCGACGACGTATCCAGACACTCCAGAACTTGGCCTTGCATCGAATAACTGGAGCTGCCTGGTACGTAAGAAATTCAACCTTGCACAATGACCTCAGATTGCATACCATAGACAGCCAAGTTGAAGCTTATTCCATCAGATACAACGCACGTTTGCAGCGGCACCGAGGCCAGCTGGCTAGAGAGCTTGCGGGGAGAAGAGTCATTAGAAGACTTAAGCGCAGGTCATTTAGAAACCTGATACAATAGCGTGGTGACGATCCGAAGGAAGTCAACCTCATCCACAAGACCCACAACTACGCCTGAAGTCAACCAAGCTTGCCGAATTAACTAATGAAGATAACTGTGTTGCAATAAAAACTAACTGTGTTTTTGACCCAATACATTAAATCTATAAAAAAAAAAAAAAAAAATAAAAAACCACAGAAATCAGGTCCTACCCATTATTACGAAAAGTCCCAACATATTTCGCTGCTTCAATTTCAATTCGAGGACATAAGATGTGAACTAATGTTCGGTTGCTACATTTATTCCGTTCAGCCCTTCCGTGAGCTGCAACACAACACGCTCTGTTAGGTTCACTGTGGGTACACACCTGCAGTGACGAACAATGTACACATCAACAGAATACACACAACATTTTTATAAATTGCACAGAATCCAATGTTTGATACTTTACTTGTAGGGTTTCAAGGGCATATATTGCGTTAACGGTATGGTCGTCCACAGTAAAATTTTTACCAGGATATCAAAAAGTGCTAATTTATTTTACATCTTATTACTATTATTTCGATCATTGAAGTAACTAGGCCAACATTTAATGGTAATTGGTAATTATCAGAAAAATTATAAATTTTTAAAAATTCTATAAAAAGTTGGTATATTGGTTAGGTTTTCAATTGAAATTCAACACATATAACAGAAAAAGGTCAGAGAATAATTTGATCACTTAAACATCAAATGCATGTGCCACTATTACACAATAATATTGAGAACTCAATATTACTACCAGCAAGATCAGAAGTTATGAAAAAAATCATGCTACTGACTAATCAAGATACTTTGTTAGTAACAAATAAACACATAAACAGTCAAAATCCAAGATCAATAAATAAATATGAAATTAAAATAAATAACGTCAATACAAACAATAATACTAACGGTGTCATAAATAAACTAATACATGTTTGGTCTAGAATCAGAATCAGAATAGATTTGGGCATCGTCATGGACCCAAAGCTTAAGTTTGACAAGCATATTCCTTCAATTTCTAATCGAGCATCCGGTGTCTTGGGCTTCATTAAGCGCTGGTCGAAGGAGTTCAACGATCCCTACTTAACAAAAACTCTGTATACTTCTCTTGTACGACCGATTCTGGAATATGGATCTTGTATATGGTTTAGAAGAATCAGAAGAATCATCAGAATAAAATAGAATCGGTACAAAATCCATTTCTGCTTTTCGCACTTAGAGGTCTTAACTGGGACACTAACAATAATTTGCCATCTTATCGTAGTAGACTTTTACTAATAGATCTTCCTTCTCTTAACGATCGTAGAATAATGCTAGAATTTTCCTTTTTTTCAAAAATTAATTAATGGTGAAATTGATTCTTCTGAATTAATTAACCAAATTAACTTTGCTGTTCCTATTGAAATACTAGAAATTTTGTACCTATATCTCTTCAAACTTGTAACTCTAATTATGCTCTTCATTACCCTTTTCGCATTCTGTGTTCTATTTATAACGATCTTTCCCACTTAATACACAGTGCCACTCCTACTTGCTCTATCAAAAAGTTAGTTTTGTGTCATTTGTCTGCATGTGCGCGATCATCGTAACGGCGGGAGGTGAGTCGCTTTGTGCGTGGGTCCGCGCTTTTACAAGCCGGTGCTTAGTATCGTTGGGCCACTTGACTGTACTGTTCGTTAGTACATCTACGTCCAATAAAAATATCAAGCAATACTTTTAATAATCAAAAATTAAGAATAGCAGATAAAACACCCGTATATACAATAACAAATTACAGAAATGCAGAAACAGAAAAGCCATAGATTAGCAGGTCGAAAAAAATTATAAAAGGTGGTATAGTTAAACCATCCATTTCAGAATATAATAGCCGTCTTCTCTTGGTTGCCAAGAAATCTCTCACAAATTCCAAGGAGAAAAAAAAAATGACATTTAGTTGATTATCGCCTAATGTATGTATGTATATAGCGCACACACGAAATCCATGCTTACCCTTACAAAATATGTGTTCAGATTTGTTAATAATGTAATAATATAGTTAATAATATTTGCGTAATGCTTTAACATATATATTATGGACACACGTTTTCGGTCAATTTTAAATTATTAAAACTGTTAATAGTTTTAAAATATTTTTACTTTGCGTAAAATATAGTAACAGATGTGCATCTACAAAAGCAATTTTCGTGTTTTGCTGCTTGTGGACAAACACATGCAAACACATAAACACGCATTGGTGTTAAGGGGTAACATGGGTTTCCTCGGCAAAGAAACGGCCTATTTTCAATAATTTTTTTTTCCAGTAAAAAATAATGTATATTAGGTGTAGTAAATGAAATCCATTATTTTTGCATGAAATTGAAAGCTTTAAAAACCATAGTAAAAATTATCCGATTTAGGTCAAATATGCGCGTTTTGTTCGATAATTTGTTATCATTTTAAAAGTATTTGCATTATGCCTCTCTCATAGAAGCCATATTGGCAAAAAATTAGGACAGTCGATTTTCACAAGCCTCGCTTGAAGAGCATTTTTCACCAGCAAAATTGTTCGCCATGGACAGGAACAAATGGTAATCACTTGCCAGGTCCGGATTTTAAGGTGGATGCATAAGAACCTCCCAACCAAGCTCCCGGACCTTCTGGCGGGTCACTATCGATGTGTGTGGCGTGGCGTTGTCCTGATGGAACACAATTCCTCTTCTATAGGCCAAAGCTGGCCGCTTCTGGGCGATTGCTTCCTTCAGACGGTCCAATGGTTGACAGTACAGTTCCGAGTTAAGAATTTTGCCTTATGGGAGCAGCTCATAGTCGATAATTCCCTGTAAATCCCACCAAACACACAGCAAAACCTTCCTGGCTGTTAATCCTGGCTTGGCCACCGTTTCCGCCGGCTCACCGCGTTTCGACCGTTTTTGCTTGACATTGTCGTTAGTGATCCACTTTTCATCGCCAGTCACAAACCGCTTCAGAAATGGGTCGATTTTGTTGCGATTCAGCAGCGATTCGCAGATGGAAATTCGGTCCATGGGTTTTTTTTTTCATTAACTCGTGTGGCACCCATACATCGAGCTTCTTTTCGTATCCAGCCACCTGGCTTGCGTTTTCCCCTTATCGAAAAATAACTGTAAAATATAGCGTATTTTCTCTTTGCTAGTGTACATGTATGACGCGCGCTCAAGCAAAACTTAACCAACCAATCACAAAACTTTCCGAAAAGCTTTTTTAGTACAAAATGTCATCTTTCTAACGCCATATAGCGGAAACCGATCGGACTTATACAACGAGAGATAAAGATAATTAACACCAACTTTTTATACCCTTAACCCATAAAATGGGTAAATAAGGGTATAATGGTTTTGTGCAAAATTATGTAACAGGCAGAAGGAAGCATCTCCGACCCTATAAAGTATATATATTCTTGATCAGCATCAACAGCCGAGACGATATAGCCATGTCCGTCTGTCCGTCTGTCTGTCCGTCTGTATGAACGCGTGGATCTCAGAGACTACAAGAGCTAGAGACTTCTGATTTTGTATTTAAGTTCTCCTATACCATGAGCAGAACAAGTTTGCTTCAAATTATCGATAACTATTCTGGTTTCATAATATCGATAACAATAAAATATCGAATTTGGAAAATCTAAATGAGGGTTGAAGTAATGGATAATGATAGAACTTATCTGAAAATTTCGTCCAAATCGGTTGAGAAACACCGGAGATATTGAACTTAATCGATGGAAACTAAGCCAGTATACCAAAGTCTTATATAAATTAAATATATTTATTGCAACTGGGTTCAGGGTATCTTCTAGTCGGGCTCTCCCGACTAGAGCCTTCTTACTTGTTTACTTTTACTTTTTACTACACCTCATATATGAATTATATTTCATTCAAACTTTTCTAAGTCTTTAAAAAATACATTTCAAATATAATTTCTGATATTTTCAAATCAAAATATTATAAACTCCGCCATTGCGCATCATTTCCGTGGACCCCTCTGAAAAAAACATGCTTCCGCGTTGACAGCATTACTTCGAGCAGGATCATACGAAATGAAATAAAAAAAATAAAAAAATATTCCCGTTTTAGTTAAGACCATAAAGTTTATAGTCTAAACTAGTCAAAAGAAAAATTATATGAATGAAATTAATTTTATTTTTTTAAATAGTTGTAAATAAAACAAGTAAGAAGGCTCTAGTCGGGAGAGCCCGACTAGAAGATACCCTGAACCCAGTTGCAATAAATATGTAAATTATTTCAACCCTCATTTTTACATTTTCCAAATTCGATATTTTATTGTTATCGATATTATGTGTATATCGGAAACCAGAATAGTTACCGATAATTTGAAGCAAACTTGTTCTGCTCATGGTATAGGAGAACTTATATCCTAAATCTGAAGTCTCTAGCTCTTGTAGTCTCTGAGATCCACGCGTTCATACAGACGGACAGAAAGCTGTTGTCGGCTGTTGATGCTGATCAAGAATATATATACTTTATGGGGTCGGAGATGCTTCCTTCTGCCTGTTACATACTTTTGCACAAAACCATTATACCCTTATTTACCTATTTTATGGGTTAAGGGTATAAAAAAAATATAAATCCTTCGATCAATTACTTGAGAATGGTGTCCCGAAGACCTGTGCAAATTTGATCAAGTCAGTAGTTCAGTAGTTTTTGAGAAATCTTGACAACCGATTTGTTTATTTATTTATTTATTTATAGTCAGCTAAGAGCAGCTGGCATTAAAATGAATCAAATTAATTTAAAATAATATAGTTAAAATAATTAAATTAAGTAAAATAAAGAATAATATATAAATCTGAAAAAACAATTTAAAGTTAACGTTAAAGCTCTGGGAAATTCAATAAAAAATTGAGCAGTCCAACATTTGTTGCGAGGATTGGGAAAAACCCAGAAAAACCCAATCAGACCAGCGATTGATTAGTAATTAGTGGTTACGATTAGATAAAGCAAAAAGGATCGATCTTTTTAGTACTGGAGTTGAGGCCTCCAAGGAGACAAGAGAATAAAGTTTGTTATAGTCAGAACATATAACACGAAATGGTTCATGAATTAAATAGTTGCTGAAGCAACGATCAAGGCTAAGGGGTAAAAAGTTACGTGAAGATCTAATTGGGACATTAAATTTAATTCGACTCAAAAGAACTGATGAGTCGATTTCACCATTAAGTAGGTTAGTAATAAATAATACTCCATGCATAGTTCTACGGTTTAACAGGGAGGGAAGATTTATTAAAAGGAGTCTACTTTCACCATGGATAGAACCGCAAGTGCGACGGATAATAGCGGATAAGAGCGGGAGAACTGTAAAGCGAGAGCAAAAAAAACTGACAAGCTGTTTGTTGTTAGTAATCACACCAAATAAGCAAATGTCAATATATGCACGTAAGTATGAACGTATGTTTACTTTATGTTTTCTTTATGTTGAGGCAGAGCAGTCTCAGTTAAACTGCAAATTAAAGTCAGTATAAAATCGGCAAACTCTTTTATGCAAACGTAAATATATACAACATATATTTGCAATCACTGCTAAAACTATTTACCAGATTAAACAGAGTAAAAACACCGTTCACAAACACAAGAGAACAATAAATAATCAATAGCACGCAAAAACACGACCGTCACCAACGAACACACTTGTTAATAACACAGTTTTTGAAAACACAGTTTTGAGAAAAACGAGTTTAAAGTTTTGAGTGACAACAAAAGTAGGGAAAAAATCAAGTAGCGCGCAACTTTAAAAAGCTACAACTTCAAAACTACTATTCTTCAAATTCGATTTTTGGAAGCCCTGAAATTTGGCACACCGAACAAATTTCGACGAAATTGAGGATTAAGAGATCATGGTGTGTCAAGTTGACACAAATCGAAAATTGTGCGAAATTTAGTTTTCCCTCATAGCCAACTACTAACTACATACTTGATTAGTTGAAGACATACGTTTTTTTTTTCACTCTTCGGGTCGTCGTCGTGGTTTAAGCTTGAACGTATTTTTTCAAGATTATGCCGCCTGCATCAGTCATTACAATGGTGGACGACGAATGGTACGAGGGTACGCCCACGGGTGGACGTGGCACCAAAACTTTGATGCAGTTTTTGTGGGTTGCTGATTCTTCTCTATCTATCTATCTTCTCACCAAATTTGGTAGTTCTAGCTGTAAGGATGCGCGAAATATCAGGATTTATCGATTTTGAGTAATGGAATTAATCGATTTGCCAGCCCTCCAGGTATCGTAGAGCCCTAGTCTTTAATTTACTATGCCAAAGATAAAGAAACCTGGAAAGTTTCGAGTCTCTAGCTTGAAGGGAAAAAAGTTGCGAACATACGGACGGACGGAACGACAGACATCATTACGGACATTGCACAAAACCAATATACTCTCTACCTTCGGTACCGAGTATAAAAAGCAATATTTCCAAAGCAGTCAAGTTTGAGTTTTAGTGCTGTAGTGCTCATTTTTAGAAACAAGCAAACAGCACACAAGACAAGCGTCTAGTAAAAAAGACAGGCAAATATCAGTTTTGCATTGCTGGTCATAAGTACTCTCTCATGTATTTAACTCTATGACACTTTCCAACGATTTTGCCATCGCAACTACCATACAGTTATGGAGCGATTCGCACCAATTCCGAAATCTTATTCAGTAGTACATTAGTCGAAATCATTCAAAACAAACTAAAATACCCTGCGCGCTACGCCATCCACTAAACTTAATTTGAAGCAAAGACATTACACGTTACTGAGTTATTTTATTGATTTTGTTCAATTGTGACTTTGCAGCGTTTCGTTTCAATACATTATTTATTGAAGTGCTGTAGTATACACAACATTTCTAGTTTTTCCATCTGTTGCGTTTGAGAATAAATCGGACGTGAGAAGTATGGAATCTCCAAATTTATTCCCGCTCCAATATATAAAAATACGCTTACTGATGGAAAACCTGAAGTGAAAGAAAAAATCAGCATTCGAGAATTTTTTAAATAAATTTCGACTACTCCCAAGTAACTGGCTAGAATGAATGTGACAATTTCTATCTTCATTTTCCGTAGGAAGAAACAAGGGTCTGCGCGCTAGAAAATCGCTGGTAAGCACGAAACATGGCTGGCTGACTGTGATAAGCAAGATCACGTCGTAGCATAGTCAGAAAGATGCATGGCTTGCATTTCTTTCACGACTTGCGAGTCCGGCAAAAATAGGGTACAAATACGCTCTCTGAGCATGTTAGATAGGTTTTCAAGTACCATAAATAATTGATCGAACAACGATCAAGGTTAGTGGGTAACTTTTTACGGGAAGATCTAAATGGGACAGTTAGTTTTATTCGATTCAAAAGTATTGATGAGTCGATTTCACCGTTAAGAAGATTAGTAATAAATATTACTACATGCGAAGTTCTACGGTTTCAAGGGAGGGAAGATTTATTTATAGGAGTTTACTTGAATACGGGGGTAAGTCTAATCCAGGAACCCAGTTAAAACTTCTTAGGGCACAGATTCTATTCTATCCTGGTGAATCGAGTATTGTGGGGACCACACACAAGATCCATACTCCAGGATGGGACGTACTAGGGATGTATAAAGCGTTTTAGTGGTGTAGGGATCATTAAACTATTTCGACCACCGCTTGATGAAGCCAAGGACATTAATGGCCTTATTGAAACCCAAAAGTATTTATTTTATGAAGCGACAGGAAATGACACTACGAATAAAAAGACTTACTAAAATCGGTGTAAACAACGTCAGTTTGCATTTTGCCCTGGTACCGTTTGATCAAAAGCGTGGTGAATTAAAAAAGGAGAGTTGTTGTAGATCCACGCCTAACAAAACCATGTTGATAAGGCAATAAATTTTAACTATGCTTCGGAATTGTCGAAAACTTGGTTATACCCCTATAATTTGGAGTGGAATAATAAGTGATTCCTTCCACATATCAGGAAAGACATTTGAGTCAACTGATAAGCTAAATAATTTATTTAAGGGCGTACAATGTGAATAGAGTTAAGGTCACTTAGGAGCGTACTCTCAGAAATAACTGGGACATAAATGCAGTTTGGCGTTTGAGCTTGAAAAGGATAGGAATTACTACTACTATATAAATTCGATGAGTATACTGATTGAAAATACTCAGCAAATAGATCGGCTACTGCCTGATCAGAACTTGCTTTTGTATTATAGAGGTAAAGCGAGGATGGCAAGGATGAAGATTTACGTTTTGAGTTAAAAAATTTATAAAACTGCTTAGGATCGCAGGAAAAGCTTTATCTACAAGGATTGAGATAATTATTATAACAAGATGTTGTAACAGAAATAAATTAGATTTTGCTATTATATATGAAGCTACTTTTATAGTATTACCAGATTTTTTAAACTTTTTATAAGATTTTGTCTTAACGTTTTATAATTTTCATAGTTCCCTCGTGAACCAAGAGGGTTTTTGATCACTTGTTGATCAAATGAGGGGAACAAAAATATCCAAAAGCGAATTCAAGGTCTTATAAAATAAGCGAATGGCAGTTGCTATGTAAGTACAATAATAGGGACGAGACCATTTCATATGCTGAA
Source organism: Scaptomyza flava (assembly GCA_030179655.1). Classification (NCBI taxonomy): domain Eukaryota; kingdom Metazoa; phylum Arthropoda; class Insecta; order Diptera; family Drosophilidae; genus Scaptomyza; species Scaptomyza flava. The sequence goes on along the minus strand of JARNME010000495.1, from coordinate 549,604 downwards.
GAAGATTATTCAATTTAGTTAAGTTAGTTTTACGAAAACAACGGGTTTTCAAAGAATTCTTATATGTTGGACTAAGGTAAGATAGTAGGTATCTTCTGGAAGCACTAGAGGGGGTACCTACAAACATTACTGCAATCTAAGTGCGAAACAAATATTAAATATAACATTCTTCTTATGCAATAAAGCATCTGCTAACTTATGATAGGCCTAACTCCAAAGGACCATCGATTACATCATTAGAATTGAAAGGTAGTTGTGCTGAGGACGTGTCATTAACAGACCACGCAACATGTGGCAGATTAATATCACCAACCACTATAAGATGATCCATATCTGTCAACAATAACGAAGCAAGTTGCAGGGCACTCAGATGGGATGTGTAGATATTTTTATCAGAATGACGAGGAATGTAGGAAAAATTAATATAGAGTTAATGGCCAAAATACAATATTTTACCACATAAAAACTCTATGTCCGGAAGATCATAAGTATGACTCTGTTCAGAGAACATACAAGAGTCAACAACAATGAGATCACCGCCTCCCTTGCGGGAGGATCATGCATGGCATAGAAAGAAAAATATGTATGCCAGAGAGAAGCAAAACATTTTCCAATCTCACGCTGACATTGTAAACGCACCTTAAAACAGTAAATCTGAAAAGAGCGTTTAAATGGGAGAGCGTGAGCGCGTAGGCAGATAGAACCACAAGTACGACGGAAAAAAGCGGATAAGAGCGGGAGAACACAAGCGAGAGCATAAAATGTACAAGCTGTTTGTTGTTAGTAAACACACAGAATATGCAAATGCAAATATATGTATGTCAGTATGTACGTAAATTTTCTTTATGTTAAGACAGTGACGGTCGTGTTTTTGTGTGCTCTTGATTATTTATTGTTCTCTTGTGTTTGTGAACGGTGTATTTAATCTGTTTAATCATAAAGAAAACATAAAGTAAATATACGTTCATACTTACATACAAATATTTACATTTGTTAGTTTTACGAAAACAACGGGTTTTTTAAGTATTTTTATACCCTTAACCCATAATATGGGTAAATAAGGGTATAATGGTTTTGTGCAAAAGTATGTAACAGGCAGAAGGAAGCATCTCCGACCCTATAAAGTATATATATTCTTGATCAGCATCAACAGCCGAGACGATATAGCCATGTCCGTCTGTCCGTCTGTCTGTCCGTCTGTCCTTCTGTCCGTCTGTCCATCTGTATGAACGCGTGGATCTCAGAGACTACAAGAGCTAGAGACTTCTGATTTTGTATTTAAGTTCTCCTATACCATGAGCAGAACAAGTTTGCTTCAAATTATCGATAACTATTCTGGTTTCCGATATACACATAATATCGATAACAATAAAATATCGAATTTGGAAAATCTAAATGATAAAAATCTAATGGATAATGATAGAACTTTTCGGAAAATTTCGTCCAAATCGGTTGAGAAACACCGGAGATATTGAACTTAATCGATGGAAGCTAAGCCAGTATACCAAAGTCTTATATAAATTAAATATATTTATTGCAACTGGGTTCAGGGTATCTTCTAGTCGGGCTCTCCCGACTAGAGCCTTCTTACTTGTTAGATACTGAAATAGGGTTAAGAATTTCGATGGATAGTTCTAAGGTCGGATGGTAGGTATCTTCCGGAAGCACTAGAGGGAGTATTCTACTAGCATTACTGCAATCGGAGTCCGAATAAAATATTAAGTACAACATTCTACCTCTACAGATATGCACTCTGTTAACTTGCGATAGGCCTAACTCCAGTAGGCCATCGATAAAATCATCAGAAGTGACTGGTAATACCGAAGATGTGTCATTCACAGACCATACAACATGTGGCAGATTAAAATCACCAACCACTATCAGACTATCCATATCTGTTAACAATGACGAAACAAGTTGCAGAATACTAAGATGGGATGAGTAAATGTTAATATCAGAATGAGGAGGAATATAAAAACAAGTAACAAAAAGTGAACGGCTGTTTAATAATATTTTAACACATAAAAACTCTATGTCCGGAAGATCATGAGAATGAATCTGTTCAGAGGAAAAACAAAAGTCAACAGCAATTAGAACACCACCCCCCTTGCGGGAGGCACGATCGCATCTGTACAAGTTGTATTTTGAAAGAAAAACGGAATAATCAGAAATATCGGGTTTTAATGTACATTTTTATTGTGGCCCAGATTAATAAATTTCTGGACCAAAGCTGTACTTTGTATAAAAAACAATCAAGTTTTAGGAAGAACAGAAGCTGCACTACGAGCATTATTAAAGTCGTCGAAGATATTAGATGTAATGTAGATAATAGCCATGTAACGTTGTTGACTCTTCGTGACTTTAGCAAAGCTTTTGACACGGTGAACCACGAAATTCTTTTGACCAAATTAAGTCTGCTATATACCTTCTCAGAAACTGCACTGAAGCTTATGCGTTCATATTTAAGTAATAGGAAGCAAGCAGTTGTTGTTAATGATAAGAAGTCGCACTATGTGTCCTTGTTGCGTGTTGTTCCTAAGTGCTCTTTCCTGGGACCCTTACTGTTTACTATGTATATTAACGATCTACCAACTGTATTGTCAAATTGTGATGTTCATATGTATGCAGATGATGTTCAATTATATGTTAGCTGTCCGTTAAGTCAAATTAGTGAATATGTGTATTTATGAATTATCTTGTGTTAGTAAGTGGTCTGGTAGTAATGGTCTTAGCTCAAATCCGTCTAAGTGTAAATGTCTTGTTATTTATAAAAAGAATCTAGGTACCAGGAACAAACCAAAACTGTCTATTGAAGGCAGAGAAATTGAGTGTGTCCTTAGGGCTGAAAATTTGGGTATTACGTTAAATAACACCCTCTCATGGTCTGATCATGTCAATAAATCGGTAGGTAAGACATATGGTATTCTAAGAAAATTGTCGCTAACCCAACAATACCTCCCCACACACATTCATCTCATGGTGGCAAAACTCTGTGTAACGTCTGTATTGTTCTATGGAATTGAGATTTTTGCAAATTGTGATGCTGCCAGCTAAAATAAACTTAATGTTGCGTTTAATAGAATAGCTCGTTATGTGTTTAACTTAAGAAGATTTGACCATGAGGTAAAAGTCTTATCATTTTTCCATAAAATCATTTACACAAAACAACCTGAATATTTATATGACATAATTAGACCATCCTCCTCCCAGCGAACCAACAATATTGTTCCGATTAGAACAAAATTATCAAATTCTAATAGACACTTTTACTCCTATGCTTTTCGGCTTTGGAACCAGCTCCTACACAAAATTAAAACCATCAGTAGAACACCTAAATTTGTTGTTAAAATTAAGGAATATCTATCAAGCACACACTAGGTAAACCAAAATGCATATGTTTTAAGAAAATAATTATAATAATATAAATGTTAATTGTTAAAATGTTCTTGTAAATTACTATAAAAAACATAATGTTTAAGTCTAATTATATGCTATGTTGTGACTAACGCGGCAATGTTAAAGCAGAAATGCTGTAGCGCAAGGAATGCTTAAATATACAAATAAATAAATTAAAATTAAATAAATAAAAATAAATAAATATATGTCGCGAGCGGTCAATGCGTGAGAATGCTGACGCGGCTTTCGTGGTGCTCTCCGCATTCTCATGCGATCATGTTACCATGCACTTGAAATGTGGTGGTTGTTAACGTTATGTTTATGTAACGACAAAGTGTCGTTGTTTGTATGATGTTTATTTAGCAACAAAAAGTTGCTGCGTAATATATTTGTAAGAAACTGAGTACAGTGTATTCTCGATATAAGTGTTTACTACCCCACAACTCTGAAAAAAACAAGTGGAAACGTTGCAGTCGGACGCAACCGACTGCGGCATACTCGATACCAGTATTAAAACAGGTAACAAGTAAGAAGGCTCTAGTCGGGAGAGCCCGACTAGAAGATACCCTGAGCCCAGTTGCAATAAATATATTTAATTTATGTAAGACTTTGGTATACTGGCTTAGCTTCCATCGATTAAGTTCAATATCTCCGGTGTTTCTCAACCGATTTGGACGAAATTTTCAGAAAAGTTCTATCATTATGCATTACTTCAACCCTCATTTTTAGATTTTCCAAATTCGATATTTTATTGTTATCGATATTATGTGTATATCGGAAACCAGAATAGTTATCGATAATTTGAAGCAAACTTGTTCTGCTCATGGTATAGGAGAACTTAAATACAAAATCAGAAGTCTCTAGCTCTTGTAGTCTCTGAGATCCACGCGTTCATACAGACGGACAGACGGACAGAAGGACAGACGGACAGACAGACGGACAGACGGACATGGCTATATCGTCTCGGCTGTTGATGCTGATCAAGAATATATACACTTTATAGGGTCGGAGATGCTTCCTTCTGCCTGTTACATACTTTTGCACAAAACCATTATACCCTTATTTACCCATATTATGGGTTAAGGGTATAAAAATACTTAAAAAACCCGTTGTTTTCGTAAAACTAACAAATGTAAATATTTGTATGTAAGTATGAACGTATATTTACTTTATGTTTTCTTTATGATTAAACAGATTAAATACACCGTTCACAAACACAAGAGAACAATAAATAATCAAGAGCACACAAAAACACGACCGTCACTGTCTTAACATAAAGAAAATTTACGTACATACTGACATACATATATTTGCATTTGCATATTCTGTGTGTTTACTAACAACAAACAGCTTGTACATTTTATGCTCTCGCTTGTGTTCTCCCGCTCTTATCCGCTTTTTTCCGTCGTACTTGTGGTTCTATCTGCCTACGCGCTCACGCTCTCCCATTTAAACGCTCTTTTCAGATTTACTGTTTTAAGGTGCGTTTACAATGTCAGCGTGAGATTGGAAAATGTTTTGCTTCTCTCTGGCATACATATTTTTCTTTCTATGCCATGCATGATCCTCCCGCAAGGGAGGCGGTGATCTCATTGTTGTTGACTCTTGTATGTTCTCTGAACAGAGTCATACTTATGATCTTCCGGACATAGAGTTTTTATGTGGTAAAATATTGTATTTTGGCCATTAACTCTATATTAATTTTTCCTACATTCCTCGTCATTCTGATAAAAATATCTACACATCCCATCTGAGTGCCCTGCAACTTGCTTCGTTATTGTTGACAGATATGGATCATCTTATAGTGGTTGGTGATATTAATCTGCCACATGTTGCGTGGTCTGTTAATGACACGTCCTCAGCACAACTACCTTTCAATTCTAATGATGTAATCGATGGTCCTTTGGAGTTAGGCCTATCATAAGTTAGCAGATGCTTTATTGCATAAGAAGAATGTTATATTTAATATTTGTTTCGCACTTAGATTGCAGTAATGTTTGTAGGTACCCCCTCTAGTGCTTCCAGAAGATACCTACTATCTAACCTTAGTCCAACATATAAGAATTCTTTGAAAACCCGTTGTTTTCGTAAAACTAACTTAACTAAATTGAATAATCTTCTTCAGCATATGAAATGGTCTCGTCCCTATTATTGTACTTACATAGCAACTGCCATTCGCTTATTTTATAAGACCTTGAATTCGCTTTTGGATATTTTTGTTCCCCTCATTTGATCAACAAGTGATCAAAAACCCTCTTGGTTCACGAGGGAACTATGAAAATTATAAAACGTTAAGACAAAATCTTATAAAAAGTTTAAAAAATCTGGTAATACTTTAAAAGTAGCTTCATATATAATAGCAAAATCTAATTTATTTCTGTTACAACATCTTGTTATAATAATTATCTCAATCCTTGTAGATAAAGCTTTTCCTGCGATCCTAAGCAGTTTTATAAATTTTTTAACTCAAAACGTAAATCTTCATCCTTGCCATCCTCGCTTTACCTCTATAATACAAAAGCAAGTTCTGATCAGGCAGTAGCCGATCTATTTGCTGAGTATTTTCAATCAGTATACTCATCGAATTTATATAGTAGTAGTAATTCCTATCCTTTTCAAGCTCAAACGCCAAACTGCATTTATGTCCCAGTTATTTCTGAGAGTACGCTCCTAAGTGACCTTAACTCTATTCACATTGTACGCCCTTAAATAAATTATTTAGCTTATCAGTTGACTCAAATGTCTTTCCTGATATGTGGAAGGAATCACTTATTATTCCACTCCAAATTATAGGGGTATAACCAAGTTTTCGACAATTCCGAAGCATAGTTAAAATTTATTGCCTTATCAACATGGTTTTGTTAGGCGTGGATCTACAACAACTCTCCTTTTTTAATTCACCACGCTTTTGATCAAACGGTACCAGGGCAAAATGCAAACTGACGTTGTTTACACCGATTTTAGTAAGTCTTTTTATTCGTAGTGTCATTTCCTGTCGCTTCATAAAATAAATACTTTTGGGTTTCAATAAGGCCATTAATGTCCTTGGCTTCATCAAGCGGTGGTCGAAATAGTTTAATGATCCCTACACCACTAAAACGCTTTATACATCCCTAGTACGTCCCATCCTGGAGTATGGATCTTGTGTGTGGTCCCCACAATACTCGATTCACCAGGATAGAATAGAATCTGTGCCCTAAGAAGTTTTAACTGGGTTCCTGGATTAGACTTACCCCCGTATTCAAGTAAACTCCTATAAATAAATCTTCCCTCCCTTGTAACCGTAGAACTTCGCATGTAGTAATATTTATTACTAATCTTCTTAACGGTGAAATCGACTCATCAATACTTTTGAATCGAATAAAACTAACTGTCCCATTTAGATCTTCCCGTAAAAAGTTACCCACTAACCTTGATCGTTGTTCGATCAATTATTTATGGTACTTGAAAACCTATCTAACATGCTCAGAGAGCGTATTTGTACCCTATTTTTGCCGGACTCGCAAGTCGTGAAAGAAATGCAAGCCATGCATCTTTCTGACTATGCTACGACGTGATCTTGCTTATCACAGTCAGCCAGCCATGTTTCGTGCTTACCAGCGATTTTCTAGCGCGCAGACCCTTGTTTCTTCCTACGGAAAATGAAGATAGAAATTGTCACATTCATTCTAGCCAGTTACTTGGGAGTAGTCGAAATTTATTTAAAAAATTCTCGAATGCTGATTTTTTCTTTCACTTCAGGTTTTCCATCAGTAAGCGTATTTTTATATATTGGAGCGGGAATAAATTTGGAGATTCCATACTTCTCACGTCCGATTTATTCTCAAACGCAACAGATGGAAAAACTAGAAATGTTGTGTATACTACAGCACTTCAATAAATAATGTATTGAAACGAAACGCTGCAAAGTCACAATTGAACAAAATCAATAAAATAACTCAGTAACGTGTAATGTCTTTGCTTCAAATTAAGTTTAGTGGATGGCGTAGCGCGCAGGGTATTTTAGTTTGTTTTGAATGATTTCGACTAATGTACTACTGAATAAGATTTCGGAATTGGTGCGAATCGCTCCATAACTGTATGGTAGTTGCGATGGCAAAATCGTTGGAAAGTGTCATAGAGTTAAATACATGAGAGAGTACTTATGACCAGCAATGCAAAACTGATATTTGCCTGTCTTTTTTACTAGACGCTTGTCTTGTGTGCTGCTCTATATTTAATTTATGTAAGACTTTGGTATACTGGCTTAGCTTCCATCGATTAAGTTCAATATCTCCGGTGTTTCTCAACCGATTTGGACGAAATTTTCAGAAAAGTTCTATCATTATCCATTACTTCAACCCTCATTTTTAGATTTTCCAAATTCGATATTTTATTGTTATCGATATTATGTGTATATCGGAAACCAGAATAGTTATCGATAATTTGAAGCAAACTTGTTCTGCTCATGGTATAGGAGAACTTAAATACAAAATCAGAAGTCTCTAGCTCTTGTAGTCTCTGAGATCCACGCGTTCATACAGGCGGACAGACAGACGGACAGACGGACAGGGCTATATCGTCTCGGCTGTTGATGCTGATCAAGAATATATATACTTTATAGGGTCGGAGATGCTTCCTTCTGCCTGTTACATACTTTTGCACATAACCATTATACCCTTATTTACCCATTTAATGGGTTAAGGGTATAAAAAGTTGGTGTTAATTATCTTTATCTCTCGTTGTATTTACCCATTTTATGGGTTAAGGGTATAAAAACAGGCCTGTGTGCAAAGGGGAATGAATGCGGCAGGGGTGTACGCTGCCTTCAAGATTCTCCGATGCAGATGGGGATGCCATCAGTTGTCTTCCTTCCAAATTTGGTGACTCTAGCTCAAAGTTTGTGATTGGTCTGGAGAGGGGGGCTGAGGGCAGTATGGGTGGGCGTGGAATCCAAATTTTTAATGCAGATCTATGTGGAATGTCAATTGCTACCTTCCTTCCAAATTTGGTGACTCTAGCTCGAAGTTTGTAAAAAGTGGGGAAAAGGGGGCTAGGCGGTATGGGTGGGCGTGGCATCCAAAGTTTTTCTGCAGATCTATGAGGAATGTCAATTGCTATCTTCATAACAAATTTGGTGACTCTAGCTCAAAGTTTGTAAATGGTGGGGAAAGGGGGGCGGAATAAAACTTTGACGCCTGGGGGCCGTTACCACCTATCTTCCTACCAAACTTGGTGGCTCTAGCTCCACTACTCTGGGAGATACACGCAATCCCGTTTTTTACGAAGCGTTGGGGCATCTGGGGGCGGCTAGGGCGGTAATGGTGGGCGTGGCATCCAATTTTTTAGTGCAGTTTTTGGGGGGTCATCATCAGCTATGTTGGCACCAAATTGGGTGGCTCTAGCTCAAAAACTGTGGGAGATATAGGCTTTTCTGATTTCAAAATGCGGGGGGCTGGGGCGGAACGGGTGGGCGCGGGTCCCAAACTTTGATGCAGTCCTTTGGGGGTCGTTACCAGCTATCTTCCTACCAAATTTGGTGGCTCTAGCTCCACTACTCTGGGAGATACACGCAATCCCGTGTTTTACGAAGCGTTGGGGCATCTGGGGGCGGCTCAGGCGGTATTGGTGGGCGTGGCATAACTAAGGAGATATAGGCTTTTTTGACTATAAAATGCGGGAGGGCTGGGGGCGGAATGGAGGGGCGTGGCTCCAAAATTTTTGATGCAGTTTTTTGGGGGTTGTTAGTAGCTATCTTCTTACCAAATTTGGTAGTTCTAGCTGTAAGGGTGTGTGAAATATGCGGATTTATCTTTTTGAGTTATCGAATTTATCGATTTGCCAGCCCCCCAGTTATCGTAGAGCCCACATCTTGACACTTTAACGGACACCATGACGGACATTGCACAAACCCAATATACTCTTTACCTTCGGTATCAAGGATAAAAATTTTTCTTCCTAGTTTTAAAACGTTTGTGATTTAAATTAAAAAAAAAAAAAAAAAATTTAAATGTCTTCAAACAACATTGTGTACACCACCGCCGCAGCCACCGACTTAGCTGAGATTTTCGGCACCGATTCAAGACCGCACACTCCAGGATCGCAAACTACTACCACTACCACTACCACTACCTCTACCATCACAAGCAAAGCCACCACCCTTCTGACGATGTTTAACGCCACCTTCCCCAACACGCCCTTCAACACTACATACATCAACACGCCCAGCAACGCCACCTACAACAACACAGCCTACACCACCACCTGCAATAATACACCCTACACCGCCACCAACATCTTCGCCGCAACCCCCAAACCGACGACAAAGTGGTGCAACATATGAATGGACATTTACGGTCCAGTATCCACAAAATGCGTGTTTTTATACCTCTGAATAGTGCTGTTAAGCAGATTTCATTAGGATTTAAAAACCGCATTATTACTCTAGCCTTTGAGAAGATTCGTGAGGAAATTCTGGATCCCCAAGAATTCCTCACTGATGCCTCATCGGAGCTTATTCCAATAATAACCAATGTTTTGTCTTTACACACATAGTGTAAGATAAACTTTGAGTTATTTGCGGAATACATAAAATTCCATCAAGACGAGATGGTGATGCAAGTCAAATCGCATCAAAACTGCTGGAAGAAATATAGAAGAAGTCTATAATCAGCATGCAGAAATCATCCAACAAAAAATTGATGAGTTCCAGGAAAGGGACAGCGGATGGACTATGTCCCAAATAATAAGATTGGAGTGCAATATTAATAAATACACTCCTTTAAAAGTTTCAAATTATAATGAAACTCCAAAGGTGTTGAGAATAAAAAAGGCGATTGTGAATGTACAAAACAGGGACGAATATTGTTTTAAATGGGCTTTAATATTGGCCCTTAAAGCATTAGACAAAAATACTGAGAGGTGTTCGAGCAATAATGTGAATATTGACAACCCAAAAATCTATGTAAGTGAAACACTTACATTAGATTTTGCGGAGTTGGAGTTTCCGCCTCCGCTTACACAATTCAAAGCGTTTTTGGATTCGATGAGGAAAAGGGAAAAGTGGTGGGTCCGCTGTATTTAACGGAGATCGAAAGGGAACGGCATTTAAGTTTATTGCTTTTGGAGAGCGATGAACGGGCGCATTTTGTATGGATAAAAAGTTTGTCACGGTATGCAAAAAAAAAACAAGTGGAAACGTTGCAGTCGGACGCAACCGACTGCGGTATACTCGATACCAGTATTAAAAATTTTGATGCCCATCCATGTGGGATGTTAATTGCTTTCTTCATACCAAATTTGGTGACTCTAGCTCGAAGTTTGTATAAAGTGGGGAAAGGGGGGCTGGGGGCGGTATGGGTGGAATTGAATCCAAATTTTTGATGCAGATCTTTGTGGAATGTCAATTGCTATCTTCATAACAAATTTGGTGACTCTAGCTCAAAGTTTGTAAAAGTGGGGAAAGGGGGGCTGGGGGCGGTATGGTTGGGCGTGGCATTCAAATTTTTGCTGCAGATCCTTGTGGAATGTCAAATGCTACCTTCATACCAAATTTGGTGACTCTAGCTCAAAGTTTGTATAAGGTGGGGAGAGGGGGGCTATGGGGCTGGGGGCGGTATGGTTGGGCGTGGCATCCAAATTTTTGCTGCAGATCCTTGTGGAATGTCAAATGCTACCTTCATACCAAATTTGGTGACTCTAGCTCGAAGCATGTAAAAGGTGGTGAAAGGGGGGCTATGGGGCTTGGGGCGGTATGGGTGGGCGTGGCATTCAAATTTTTGCTGCCGATCCATGTGGGATGTCAATTGCTATCTTCATACCAAATTTGGAGACTCTAGCTCGAAGTTTGTAAAAAGTGGGGAAAGGGGGGCTGGGGGCGGTATGGGTGGGCGTGGCATCCAAATTTTTGATGCAGATCTATGTGGAATGTCAATTGCTATCTTCATACAAAATTTGGTGACTCTAGCTCAAAGTTTGTAAAAGGTGGGGAAAGGGGGGTGGAATGGGTGCGCGTGGCTCCAAAACTTTGATGCAGTTTTTCGGGGGTCGTTGCAAGCTATCTTTCTGCCAAATTTGGTGGCTCTAGCTCCACAACTCTGGAAGATACACGCATTCCCGTTTTTGACGAAGCGTTGGGGTGGATGGGGGCGGCTAGGGTGGTATTGGTGGGCGTGGCATCCAAACTTTTGATGCAGTTTTTGGGGGGTCATCATCACCTATCTTGGCACCAAATTTGGTGGCTCTAGCTCAAAAACTGTGGGAGATATAGCCATTTCTGATTTCAAAATGCGGGGGGACTGGGGGCGGAATGGGTGGGCGTGGCTCCAAAATTTTGATGCAGTTTTTTGGGGGTCGTTACCAGCTAGCTTTCTACCAAATTTGGAGGCTCTAGCTCCACAACTCTGATAGATACACGCATTCCCGTTTTTGACGAAGCGTTGGAGTGGATGGGGGCGGCTAGAGCAGTATCGGTGGGCGTGGCATCCAAACTTTTGATGCAGTTTTTGGGGGGTCATCATCACCTATCTTGGCACAAAATTTGGTGGCTCTAGCTCAAAAACTGTGGGAGATATACGCTTTTTTGACTTTAAATTGCGGGGGGGCTGGGGGCGGAATGGGTGGGCGTGGCTCCAAAATTTTGATGCAGTTTTTTGGGGGTTGCTAGTAGCTATCTGCCCACCAAATTTGGTAGTTCTAGCTGTAAGGATGTGCGAAATATGAGGATTTATCGGTTTTGAGTTGTCGAATTTATCGATTTGCCAGCCCCCCAGTTATCGTAGAACCCCCATCTTGACACTTTAATTTACTATCCCATAGATAAAGAGAATTGGAAAGTTTCAAGTCTCTAGCTTGAAGGGTGTGGAAAAAAGTTGCGAACATACAGACGGACAGACGGACGGACACCATGACGGACATTGCACAAACCCAATATACTCTTTACCTTCGGTATCGAGTATAATAATTTTTTGATAATTTACAGTACTAATAAATTTTCTTTTGTTTTTAAACTTTTCGACTGGTTCGCTCACAGGTAACCGCACACAAAAACAACCTTTTCTTTTGCAACACCTGCCTCAACTTCTCCCACAGCGAGAAGTTATCTTTGGAGCACCGGATGAATTGTGGCAAGATGGTTTCGACGTTACCCTCATCAGAAAAAGCAAGTCTTAAATTTAAGAATTTTAATCGTAGTTTAGATGTTCCGTTTGTAGTGTATGCAGACTTTGAATGCATACTAATCCCCCTCAATTCGAAAGTGAGCGAAAATGTTACAGCTACATCATTGCATGTGCCTCATACTATATTAAGTGCTCCTTTGACCCATCTTTAGATAAGTTTGTTTTAGAGACTGGTAAGGATGCAGGTGTCAAATTTGTCACATCTCTCGTCAGAGATGTAAGTGAAATTTACACGACCTACCTCTCTAACATTAAACCTATGACAATGAGTGCAGAGGAGAAAAATAGTTTTCGATATGCAGTTAATTGCCATAAGAAAATTCTGGGAACCGACCGAGTGAGGGACCATTGTCATTTAACGGGTCAGTACAGGGGTCCAGCCCATAATATTTGCAATATTAATTTTCAAATTGCACCTTTTGTCCCCGTTTTCTTTCACAATTTCTCACGGTATGACTCCCATCCCTTCGTTAGGGAACTAAACAAAGTGGAAGGTGATATTAAAGTACTCCCACTGAATAAGGAGTTGTATACATCACTCTCCAAATTTACATACATAGCGTCCCATGAAAAAAAAATTAGAAATTAGATTTTTAGACACGTTTCGCTTTATGGCAACCAGCTTAGATGCTTTAAGTAGTAATCTAAGTACTGAATGTTTCGAGAGCGTTAAGCGTTTTTATCCCTCTGAGGAGGAGTTTAACTTATTGCGTAGAAAGGGAGTTTTTCCATATGAGTTTTTGGACTCAGAAACCGGACTGGCCGAAACCTGTCTACCTCCAAGGGAGAAGTTCTTTAATAGTTTAACCAATAAAGAACGTTCGCCTGAGGACTATTTACACGCATGTATGGAAAGTTTTCAACTGTCAGACATTAAAAGAATATATGGAGCTTTATCTCAAAAAAGATGTTCTTTTATTGACTGACGTTTTTCAAAATTTTCGCGCAATATGCAAGAAAATATATTCTCTAGATCCTGCACATTATTACGCCACACCCGGTTTGTCATGGGATGCTATGCTGAAAACAACCGAAATAGAGTTAGATCTGATAACTGATATTGATATGTATAGATTTATTCAGAATGGTATTAGGGGTGGTTTGGTTCAGTGCTGTAAACGGTACTCTAAAGCCAACCACATGTATATGGATGCGTATGACGCAAGCAAACGATCTGAATGCTTAATGTATCTAGACGCAAATAATTTGTATGGCTGGGCAATGTCTCAGAGTCTTCCATACACTGGTTTTCAATGGATAAGTGACGATGAGATTGCTGTATTAAATGTTGCTCAAATAGAGGAAACTTCTGAATACGGTTATATTTTAGAAGCAGACCTTTTATATCCAGATACATTACATGATTATCATAATGATCTACCTTTTTGTCCGTTAAACCAAAAACCCACACCAGAAGCAAAGGTGTGTAAACTTGTTGCTGACCTTAGGGCAAAAAATAAATGCCTTATACATTACAAAAACCTTCAACAATGTTTGCGTAATGGTTTAATATTGTCGAAAATGCATCGAGTTTTAAAATTTAAACAGGCTCCTTGGCTAAAAAAAATATATTGATCTTAACACTTCCCATAGAACTGTAGCGAGAAATAATTTTGAAAAATACTTTTTTAAACTGTTAAACAACGCAGTCTATGGGAAATCAATGGAGAAAGTTGAAAAACGTAAAGATGTTAAAATTGTCACATCGTGGGAATCAACCACACGCAATCGATTAGGTGCACGTTCACTTATTGCAAAGGCTAGTTTTCACAGCTCTGCGCAATTTGCGGAAGACATGTATGCTATTCAGATGAAGCGGCTCCATAATGTTTATGACAAGCCAATGTATTTAAGGTTTACAGTTTTAGAGCTATCCAAATGGCAGATGTATGACTTCCATTATGTTTATATTAAACCTAAATTCCAAGAAAAAGTCACATTGAATTATATGGATACAGACTAATAATATCACTTTTACTCCTATGCTTTTCGGCTTTGGAACCAGCTCCCACACGAAATTAAAACCATCAGTAGAACACCTAAATTTGTTGTTAAAATTAAGGAATATCTATCAAGCACACACTAGGTAAACCAAAATGCATATGTTTAAAGCAAATAATTATAATAATATAAATGTTAATTGTTAAAATGTTCTTGTAAATTACTATAAAAAACATAATTTTTAAGTCTAATTATATGCTATGTTGTGACTAACGCGGCAATGTTAAAGCAGAAATGCTGTAGCGTAAGGAATGCTTAAATATACAAATAAATAAATAAAAATTAAATAAATAAAAAAAAATAAATATATGTCGCGAGCGGTCAATGCGTGAGAATGCTGACGCGGCTTTCGTGGTGCTCTCCGCATTCTCATGCGATCATGTTACCATGCACTTGAAATGTGGTGGTTGTTAACGTTATGTTTATGTAACGACAAAGTGTCGTTGTTTGTATGATGTTTATTTAGCAACAAAAAGTTGCTGCGTAATATATTTGTAAGAAACTGAGTACAGTGTATTCTCGATATAAGTGTTTACTACCCCACAACTCTGAAAAAAAAACAAGTGGAAACGTTGCAGTCGGACGCAACCGACTGCGGCATACTCGATACCAGTATAAAAACCGGTAAAAACAGGCCTGTGTGCAAAGGGGAATGAATGCGGCAGGGGTGTACGCTGCCTTCAAGATTCTCCGATGCAGATGGGGATGCCATCAGTTGTCTTCCTTCCAAATTTGGTGACTCTAGCTCAAAGTTTGTGATTGGTCTGGAGAGGGGGGCTGAGGGCAGTATGGGTGGGCGTGGAATCCAAATTTTTAATGCAGATCTATGTGGAATGTCAATTGCTACCTTCCTTCCAAATTTGGTGACTCTAGCTCGAAGTTTGTAAAAAGTGGGGAAAAGGGGGCTGGGGCGGTATGGGTGGGCGTGGCATCCAAAGTTTTGCTGCAGATCTATGTGGAATGTCAATTGCTACCTTTCTTCCAAAGTTGGTGACTCTAGCTCGAAGTTTGTAAAAAGTGGGGCAAGGGTGGCTGGGGGCGGTATGGAAGGGCGTGGCATCCAAAGTTTTGCTGCAGATCTATGAGGAATGTCAATTGCTATCTTCATAACAAATTTGGTGACTCTAGCTCAAAGTTTGTAAATGGTGGGGAAAGGGGGGCGGAATAAAACTTTGATGCCTGGGGGCCGTTACCAGCTATCTTCCTACCAAATTTGGTGGCTCTAGCTCCACTACTCTGGGAGATACACGCAATCCCGTTTTTTACGAAGCGTTGGGGCATCTGGGGGCGGCTAAGGTGGTATTGGTGGGCGTGGCATAACTAAGGAGATATAGGCTTTTTTGACTATAAAATGCGGGAGGGCTGGGGGCGGAATGGAGGGGCGTGGCTCCAAAATTTTTGATGCAGTTTTTTGGGGGTTGTTAGTAGCTATCTTCTTACCAAATTTGGTAGTTCTAGCTGTAAGGGTGTGTGAAATATGCGGATTTATCTTTTTTGAGTTATCGAATTTATCGATTTGCCAGCCCCCCAGTTATCGCAGAGCCCCCATCTTGACACTTTAATTTACTATACCATAGATAAAGAGAATTGGAAAGTTTCAAGTCTCTAGCTTGAAGGGTGTGGAAAAAAGTTGCGAACATACAGACGGACGGACGGACGGACGGACAGACGGACGGACACCATGACGGACATTGCACAAACCCAATATACTCTTTACCTTCGGTATCAAGGATAAAAATTTTTCTTCCTAGTTTTAAAACGTTTGTGATTTTAAATAAAAAAAATAAAAAAAAATTTAAATGTCTTCAAACAACATTGTGTACACCACCGCCGCAGCCAACGACTTAGCTGAGATTTTCGGCACCGATTCAAGACCGCACACTCCAGGATCGCAAACAACTACCACACAGCCTACACCACCACCTGCAATAATACACCCTACACCGCCACCAACATCTTCGCCGCAACCCCCAAACCGACGACAAAGTGGTGCAACATATGAATGGACATTTACGGTCCAGTATCCACAAAATGCGTGTTTTTATACCTCTGAATAGTGCTGTTAAGCAGATTTCATTAGGATTTAAAAACCGCATTATTACTCTAGCCTTTGAGAATAGGCGTGAGGAAATTCTGGATCCGGATCTGGATGGAATGTTTTGTCTTTACACACATAGTGTAAGATAAACTTTGAGTTATTTGCGGAATACATAAAATTCCATCAAGACGAGATGGTGATGCAAGTCAAATCGCATCAAAACTGCTGGAAGAAATATAGAAGAAGTCTATAATCAGCATGCAGAAATCATCCGACAAAAAATTGATGAGTTCCAGGAAAGGGACAGCGGATGGACTATGTCCCAAATAATAAGATTGGAGTGCAATATTAATAAATACACTCCTTTAAAAGTTTCAAATTATAATGAAACTCCAAAGGTGTTGAGAATAAAAAAGGCGATTGTGAATGTACAAAACAGGGACGAATATTGTTTTAAATGGGCTTTAATATTGGCCCTTAAAGCATCAGACAAAAATACTGAGAGGTGTTCGAGCAATAATGTGAATATTGACAACTCAAAAATCTATGTAAGTGAAACACTTACATTAGATTTTGCGGAGTTGGAGTTTCCGCTTCCGCTTACACAAATCAAAGTGTTCGAAAGACGGAACTCTACTATCAGTATCAACGTTTTTGGATTCGATGAGGAAAAGGGAAAAGTGGTGGGTCCGCTGTATTTAACGGAGATCGAAAGGGAACGGCATTTAAGTTTATTGCTTTTGGAGAGCGATGAACGGGCGCATTTTGTATGGATAAAAAGTTTGTCAAGGTATGCAAAAAAAAATAATTTTTTGATAATTTACAGTACTAATAAATTTTCTTTTGTTTTTAAACTTTTCGACTGGTTCGCTCACAGGTAACCGCACACAAAAACAACCTTTTCTTTTGCAACACCTGCCTCAACTTCTCCCACAGCGAGAAGTTATCTTTGGAGCACCGGATGAATTGTGGCAAGATGGTTTCGACGTTATTCTCATCAGAAAAAGCAAGTCTTAAATTTAAGAATTTTAATCGTAGTTATATGTTCCGTTTGTAGTGTATGCAGACTTTGAATGCATACTAATCCCCCTCAATTCGAAAGTGAGCGAAAATGTTACAGCTACATCATTGCATGTGCCTATAGCATTCTCGTACTATATTAAGTGCTCCTTTGACCCATCTTTAGATAAGTTTGTTTTAGAGACTGGTAAGGATGCAGGTGTCAAATTTGTCACATCTCTCGTCAGAGATGTAAGTGAAATTTACACGACCTACCTCTCTAACATTTAACCTATGACAATGAGTGCAGAGGAGAAAAATAGTTTTCGATATGCAGTTAATTGCCATAAGAAAATTCTGGGAACCGACCGAGTGAGGGACCATTGTCATTTAACGGGTCAGTACAGGGGTCCAGCCCATAATATTTGCAATATTAATTTTCAAATTGCACCTTTTGTCCCCGTTTTCTTTCACAATTTCTCGCGGTATGACTCCCATCTCTTCGTTAGGGAACTAAACAAAGTGGAGGGTGATATAAGTAAGTAAGTAAATATAAGTAGTAATCTAAGTACTGAATGTTTCGAGAGCGTTAAGCGTTTTTATCCCTCTGAGGAGGAGTTTAACTTATTGCGTAGAAAGGGAGTTTTTCCATATGAGTTTTTGGACTCAGAAACCCGACTGGCCGAAACCTGTCTACCTCCAAGGGAGAAGTTCTTTAATAGTTTAACCAATAAAGAACGTTCGCCTGAGGACTATTTACACGCATGTATGGAAAGTTTTCAACTGTCAGACATTAAAAGAATATATGGAGCTTTATCTCAAAAAAGATGTTCTTTTATTGACTGACGTTTTTCAAAATTTTCGCGCAATATGCAAGAAAATATATTCTCTAGATCCTGCACATTATTACGCCACACCCGGTTTGTCATGGGATGCTATGCTGAAAACAACCGAAATAGAGTTAGATCTGATAACTGATATTGATATGTATAGATTTATTCAGAATGGTATTAGGGTGGTTTGGTTCAGTGCTGTAAACGGTACTCTAAAGCCAACCACATGTATATGGATGCGTATGACGCAAGCAAACGATCTGAATGCTTAATGTATCTAGACGCAAATAATTTGTATGGCTGGGCAATGTCTCAGAGTCTTCCATACACTGGTTTTCAATGGATAAGTGACGATGAGATTGCTGTATTAAATGTTGCTCAAATAGAGGAAACTTCTGAATACGGTTATATTTTAGAAGCAGACCTTTTATATCCAAATACATTACATGATTATCATAATGATCTACCTTTTGTCCGTTAAACCAAAAACCCACACCAGAAGCAAAGGTGTGTAAACTTGTTGCTGACCTTAGGGCAAAAATAAATGCCTTATACATTACAAAAACCTTCAACAATGTTTGCGTAATGGTTTAATATTGTCGAAAATGCATCGAGTTTTAAAATTTAAACAGGCTCCTTGGCTAAAAAATATATTGATCTTAACACTTCCCATAGAACTGTAGCGAGAAATAATTTTGAAAAATACTTTTTTAAACTGTTAAACAACGCAGTCTATGGGAATCAATGGAGAAAGTTGAAAAACGTAAAGATGTTAAAATTGTCACATCGTGGGAATCAACCACACGCAATCGATTAGGTGCACGTTCACTTATTGCAAAGGCTAGTTTTCACAGCTCTGCGCAATTTGCGGAAGACATGTATGCTATTCAGATGAAGCGGCTCCATAATGTTTTTGACAAGCCAATGTATTTAAGGTTTACAGTTTTAGAGCTATCCAAATGGCAGATGTATGACTTCCATTATGTTTATATTAAACCTAAATTCCAAGAAAAAGTCACATTGAATTATATGGATACAGACTCGTTCATATATTCAATACAGACTAATAATATCACTTTTACTCCTATGCTTTTCGGCTTTGGAACCAGCTCCCACACGAAATTAAAACCATCAGTAGAACACCTAAATTTGTTGTTAAAATTAAGGAATATCTATCAAGCACACACTAGGTAAACCAAAATGCATATGTTTTAAGAAAATAATTATAATAATATAAATGTTAATTGTTAAAATGTTCTTGTAAATTACTATAAAAAAACATAATTTTTAAGTCTAATTATATGCTATGTTGTGACTAACGCGGCAATGTTAAAGCAGAAATGCTGTAGCGTAAGGAATGCTTAAATATACAAATAAATAAATAAAATTTAAATAAATAAAAATAAATAAATATATGTCGCGAGCGGTCAATGCGTGAGAATGCTGACGCGGCTTTCGTGGTGCTCTCCGCATTCTCATGCGATCATGTTACCATGCACTTGAAATGTGGTGGTTGTTAACGTTATGTTTATGTAACGACAAAGTGTCGTTGTTTGTATGATGTTTATTTAGCAACAAAAAGTTGCTGCGTAATATATTTGTAAGAAACTGAGTACAGTGTATTCTCGATATAAGTGTTTACTACCCCACAACTCTGAAAAAAAACAAGTGGAAACGTTGCAGTCGTACGCAACCGACTGCGGCATACTCGATACCAGTATAAAAACAGGTAAAAACAGGCCTGTGTGCAAAGGGGAATGAATGCGGCAGGGGTGTACGCTGCCTTCAAGATTCTCCGATGCAGATGGGGATGCCATCAGTTGTCTTCCTTCCAAATTTGGTGACTCTAGCTCAAAGTTTGTGATTGGTCTGGAGAGGGGGGCTGAGGGCAGTATGGGTGGGCGTGGAATCCAAATTTTTGATGCAGATCTATGTGGAATGTCAATTGCTACCTTCCTTCCAAATTTGGTGACTCTAGCTCGAAGTTTGTAAAAAGTGGGGAAAAGGGGGCTGGTGCGGTATGGTTGGGCGTGGCATCCAAAGTTTTGCTGCAGATCTATGTGGAATGTCAATTGCTACCTTTCTTCTAAATTTGGTGACTCTAGCTCGAAGTTTGTAAAAAATGGGGCAAGGGTGGCTGGGGGCGGTATGGAAGGGCGTGGCATCCAAAGTTTTGCTGCAGATCTATGAGGAATGTCAATTGCTATCTTCATAACAAATTTGGTGACTCTAGCTCAAAGTTTGTAAATGGTGGGGAAAGGGGGGCGGAATAAAACTTTGATGCCTGGGGGCCGTTACCAGCTATCTTCCTACCAAATTTGGTGGCTCTAGCTCCACTACTCTGGGAGATACACGCAATCCCGTTTTTTACGAAGCGTTGGGGCATCTGGGGGCGGCTAGGGCGGTAATGGTGGGCGTGGCATCCAATTTTTTAGTGCAGTTTTTGGGGGGTCATCATCAGCTATGTTGGCACCAAATTGCGTGGCTCTAGCTCAAAAACTGTGGGAGATATAGGCTTTTCTGATTTCAAAATGCGGTGGGGCTGGGGCGGAACGGGTGGGCGCGGGTCCCAAACTTTGATGCAGTCCTTTGGGGGTCGTTACCAGCTATCTTCCTACCAAATTTGGTGGCTCTAGCTCCACTACTCTGGGAGATACACGCAATCCTGTGTTTTACGAAGCGTTGGGGCATCTGGGGGCGGCTAAGGCGGTATTGGTGGGCGTGGCATAACTAAGGAGATATAGGCTTTTTTGACTATAAAATGCGGGAGGGCTGGGGGCGGAATGAAGGGGCGTGGCTCCAAAATTTTTGATGCAGTTTTTTGGGGGTTGTTAGTAGCTATCTTCTTACCAAATTTGGTAGTTCTAGCTGTAAGGGTGTGTACAATATGCGGATTTATCTTTTTTGAGTTATCGAATTTATCGATTTGCCAGCCCCCCAGTTATCGTAGAGCCCACATCTTGACACTTTAATTTACTATACCATAGATAAAGAGAATTGGAAAGTTTCAAGTCTCTAGCTTGAAGGGTGTGGAAAAAAGTTGCGAACATACAGACGGACGGACGGACGGACGGACAGACGGACGGACACCATGACGGACATTGCACAAACCCAATATACTCTTTACCTTCGGTATCAAGGATAAAAATTTTTCTTCCTAGTTTTAAAACGTTTGTGATTTTAAATTAAAAAAAATAAAAAAAATTTAAATGTCTTCAAACAACATTGTGTACACCACCGCCGCAGCCAACGACTTAGCTGAGATTTTCGGCACCGATTCAAGACCGCACACTCCAGGATCGCAAACAACTACCACACAGCCTACACCACCACCTGCAATAATACACCCTACACCGCCACCAACATCTTCGCCGCAACCCCCAAACCGACGACAAAGTGGTGCAACATATGAATGGACATTTACGGTCCAGTATCCACAAAATGCGTGTTTTTATACCTCTGAATAGTGCTGTTAAGCAGATTTCATTAGGATTTAAAAACCGCATTATTACTCTAGCCTTTGAGAATAGGCGTGAGGAAATTCTGGATCCGGATCTGGATGGAATGTTTTGTCTTTACACACATAGTGTAAGATAAACTTTGAGTTATTTGCGGAATACATAAAATTCCATCAAGACGAGATGGTGATGCAAGTCAAATCGCATCAAAACTGCTGGAAGAAATATAGAAGAAGTCTATAATCAGCATGCAGAAATCATCCGACAAAAAATTGATGAGTTCCAGGAAAGGGACAGCGGATGGACTATGTCCCAAATAATAAGATTGGAGTGCAATATTAATAAATACACTCCTTTAAAAGTTTCAAATTATAATGAAACTCCAAAGGTGTTGAGAATAAAAAGGCGATTGTGAATGTACAAAACAGGGACGAATATTGTTTTAAATGGGCTTTAATATTGGCCCTTAAAGCATCAGACAAAAATACTGAGAGGTGTTCGAGCAATAATGTGAATATTGACAACTCAAAAATCTATGTAAGTGAAACACTTACATTAGATTTTGCGGAGTTGGAGTTTCCGCTTCCGCTTACACAAATCAAAGTGTTCGAAAGACGGAACTCTACTATCAGTATCAACGTTTTTGGATTCGATGAGGAAAAGGGAAAAGTGGTGGGTCCGCTGTATTTAACGGAGATCGAAAGGGAACGGCATTTAAGTTTATTGCTTTTGGAGAGCGATGAACGGGCGCATTTTGTATGGATAAAAAGTTTGTCAAGGTATGCAAAAAAAAATAATTTTTTGATAATTTACAGTACTAATAAATTTTCTTTTGTTTTTAAACTTTTCGACTGGTTCGCTCACAGGTAACCGCACACAAAAACAACCTTTTCTTTTGCAACACCTGCCTCAACTTCTCCCACAGCGAGAAGTTATCTTTGGAGCACCGGATGAATTGTGGCAAGATGGTTTCGACGTTACCCTCATCAGAAAAAGCAAGTCTTAAATTTAAGAATTTTAATCGTAGTTTAGATGTTCCGTTTGTAGTGTATGCAGACTTTGAATGCATACTAATCCCCCTCAATTCGAAAGTGAGCGAAAATGTTACAGCTACATCATTGCATGTGCCTATAGCATTCTCATACTATATTAAGTGCTCCTTTGACCCATCTTTAGATAAGTTTGTTTTAGAGACTGGTAAGGATGCAGGTGTCAAATTTGTCACATCTCTCGTCAGAGATGTAAGTGAAATTTACACGACCTACCTCTCTAACATTAAACCTATGACAATGAGTGCAGAGGAGAAAAATAGTTTTCGATATGCAGTTAATTGCCATAAGAAAATTCTGGGAACCGACCGAGTGAGGGACCATTGTCATTTAACGGGTCAGTACAGGGGTCCAGCCCATAATATTTGCAATATTAATTTTCAAATTGCACCTTTTGTCCCCGTTTTCTTTCACAATTTCTCGCGGTATGACTCCCATCTCTTCGTTAGGGAACTAAACAAAGTGGAGGGTGATATAAGTAAGTAAGTAAATATAAGTAGTAATCTAAGTACTGAATGTTTCCCTCTGAGGAGGAGTTTAACTTATTGCGTAGAAAGGGAGTTTTTCCATATGAGTTTTTGGACTCAGAAACCCGACTGGCCGAAACCTGTCTACCTCCAAGGGAGAAGTTCTTTAATAGTTTAACCAATAAAGAACGTTCGCCTGAGGACTATTTACACGCATGTATGGAAAGTTTTCAACTGTCAGACATTAAAAGAATATATGGAGCTTTATCTCAAAAAAGATGTTCTTTTATTGACTGACGTTTTTCAAAATTTTCGCGCAATATGCAAGAAAATATATTCTCTAGATCCTGCACATTATTACGCCACACCCGGTTTGTCATGGGATGCTATGCTGAAAACAACCGAAATAGAGTTAGATCTGATAACTGATATTGATATGTATAGATTTATTCAGAATGGTATTAGGGGTGGTTTGGTTCAGTGCTGTAAACGGTACTCTAAAGCCAACCACATGTATATGGATGCGTATGACGCAAGCAAACGATCTGAATGCTTAATGTATCTAGACGCAAATAATTTGTATGGCTGGGCAATGTCTCAGAGTCTTCCATACACTGGTTTTCAATGGATAAGTGACGATGAGATTGCTGTATTAAATGTTGCTCAAATAGAGGAAACTTCTGAATACGGTTATATTTTAGAAGCAGACCTTTTATATCCAAATACATTACATGATTATCATAATGATCTACCTTTTGTCCGTTAAACCAAAAACCCACACCAGAAGCAAAGGTGTGTAAACTTGTTGCTGACCTTAGGGCAAAAAATAAATGCCTTATACATTACAAAAACCTTCAACAATGTTTGCGTATGGTTTAATATTGTCGAAAATGCATCGAGTTTTAAAATTTAAACAGGCTCCTTGGCTAAAAAATATATTGATCTTAACACTTCCCATAGAACTGTAGCGAGAAATAATTTTGAAAAATACTTTTTTAAACTGTTAAACAACGCAGTCTATGGGAAATCAATGGAGAAAGTTGAAAAACGTAAAGATGTTAAAATTGTCACATCGTGGGAATCAACCACACGCAATCGATTAGGTGCACGTTCACTTATTGCAAAGGCTAGTTTTCACAGCTCTGCGCAATTTGCGGAAGACATGTATGCTATTCAGATGAAGCGGCTCCATAATGTTTTTGACAAGCCAATGTATTTAAGGTTTACAGTTTTAGAGCTATCCAAATGGCAGATGTATGACTTCCATTATGTTTATATTAAACCTAAATTCCAAGAAAAAGTCACATTGAATTATATGGATACAGACTCGTTCATATATTCAATACAGACTAATAATATCACTTTTACTCCTATGCTTTTCGGCTTTGGAACCAGCTCCCACACGAAATTAAAACCATCAGTAGAACACCTAAATTTGTTGTTAAAATTAAGGAATATCTATCAAGCACACACTAGGTAAACCAAAATGCATATGTTTTAAGAAAATAATTATAATAATATAAATGTTAATTGTTAAAATGTTCTTGTAAATTACTATAAAAAAACATAATTTTTAAGTCTAATTATATGCTATGTTGTGACTAACGCGGCAATGTTAAAGCAGAAATGCTGTAGCGTAAGGAATGCTTAAATATACAAATAAATAAATAAAATTTAAATAAATAAAAAAAAATAAATATATGTCGCGAGCGGTCAATGCGTGAGAATGCTGACGCGGCTTTCGTGGTGCTCTCCGCATTCTCATGCGATCATGTTACCATGCACTTGAAATGTGGTGGTTGTTAACGTTATGTTTATGTAACGACAAAGTGTCGTTGTTTGTATGATGTTTATTTAGCAACAAAAAGTTGCTGCGTAATATATTTGTAAGAAACTGAGTACAGTGTATTCTCGATATAAGTGTTTACTACCCCACAACTCTGAAAAAAAACAAGTGGAAACGTTGCAGTCGTACGCAACCGACTGCGGCATACTCGATACCAGTATAAAAACAGGTAAAAACAGGCCTGTGTGCAAAGGGGAATGAATGCGGCAGGGGTGTACGCTGCCTTCAAGATTCTCCGATGCAGATGGGGATGCCATCATTGTCTTCCTTCCAAATTTGGTGACTCTAGCTCAAAGTTTGTGATTGGTCTGGAGAGGGGGGCTGAGGGCAGTATGGGTGGGCGTGGAATCCAAATTTTTGATGCAGATCTATGTGGAATGTCAATTGCTACCTTCCTTCCAAATTTGGTGACTCTAGCTCGAAGTTTGTAAAAAGTGGGGAAAAGGGGCTGGTGCGGTATGGTTGGGCGTGGCATCCAAAGTTTTGCTGCAGATCTATGGGAATGTCAATTGCTACCTTTCTTCTAAATTTGGTGACTCTAGCTCGAAGTTTGTAAAAAATGGGGCAAGGGTGGCTGGGGGCGGTATGGAAGGGCGTGGCATCCAAAGTTTTGCTGCAGATCTATGAGGAATGTCAATTGCTATCTTCATAACAAATTTGGTGACTCTAGCTCAAAGTTTGTAAATGGTGGGGAAAGGGGGGCGGAATAAAACTTTGATGCCTGGGGGCCGTTACCAGCTATCTTCCTACCAAATTTGGTGGCTCTAGCTCCACTACTCTGGGAGATACACGCAATCCCGTTTTTTACGAAGCGTTGGGGCATCTGGGGGCGGCTAGGGCGGTAATGGTGGGTGTGGCATCCAATTTTTTAGTGCAGTTTTTGGGGGGTCATCATCAGCTATGTTGGCACCAAATTGCGTGGCTCTAGCTCAAAAACTGTGGGAGATATAGGCTTTTCTGATTTCAAAATGCGGGGGGGCTGGGGCGGAACGGGTGGGCGCGGGTCCCAAACTTTGATGCAGTCCTTTGGGGGTCGTTACCAGCTATCTTCCTACCAAATTTGGTGGCTCTAGCTCTACTACTCTGGGAGATACACGCAATCCTGTGTTTTACGAAGCGTTGGGGCATCTGGGGGCGGCTAAGGCGGTATTGGTGGGCGTGGCATAACTAAGGAGATATAGGCTTTTTTGACTATAAAATGCGGGAGGGCTGGGGGCGGAATGAAGGGGCGTGGCTCCAAAATTTTTGATGCAGTTTTTTGGGGGTTGTTAGTAGCTATCTTCTTACCAAATTTGGTAGTTCTAGCTGTAAGGGTGTGTAAATATGCGGATTTATCTTTTTTGAGTTATCGAATTTATCGATTTGCCAGCCCCCCAGTTATCGTAGAGCCCACATCTTGACACTTTAATTTACTATACCATAGATAAAGAGAATTGGAAAGTTTCAAGTCTCTAGCTTGAAGGGTGTGGAAAAAAGTTGCGAACATACAGACGGACGGACGGACGGACGGACAGACGGACGGACACCATGACGGACATTGCACAAACCCAATATACTCTTTACCTTCGGTATCAAGGATAAAAATTTTTCTTCCTAGTTTTAAAACGTTTGTGATTTTAAATTAAAAAAAATAAAAAAAATTTAAATGTCTTCAAACAACATTGCCAGCGACTTAGCTGAGATTTTCGGCACCGATTCAAGACCGCACACTCCAGGATCGCAAACTACTACCGCTACCACTACCACTACCACTACCTCTACCATCACAAGCAAAGCCACCACCCTTCTGACGATGTTTAACGCCACCTTCCCCAACACGCCCTTCAACACTACATACATCAACACGCCCAGCAACGCCACCTACAACAACACAGCCTACACCACCACCTGCAATAATACACCCTACACCGCCACCAACATCTTCGCCGCAACCCCCAAACCGACGACAAAGTGGTGCAACATATGAATGGACATTTACGGTCCAGTATCCACAAAATGCGTGTTTTATACCTCTGAAAAGTGCTGTTAAGCAGATTTCATTAGGATTTTAAAAACCGCATTATTGCTCTCTTTGAGTCTACTGATGCCTGACGAGCTATTCCATAATAACAATTTTGTCACATACAAGAACTTGAGTATTGGGATACTAAATCCTCAAGCGGATGTGAGCAAGTCAAATCGCATCAAAACTGCTGGAAGAAATATAGAAGAAGTCTATAATCAGCATGCAGAAATCATCCGACAAAAAATTGATGAGTTCCAGGAAAGGGACAGCGGATGGACTATGTCCCAAATAATAAGATTGGAGTGCAATATTAATAAATACACTCCTTTAAAAGTTTCAAATTATAATGAAACTCCAAAGGTGTTGAGAATAAAAAGGCGATTGTGAATGTACAAAACAGGGACGAATATTGTTTTAAATGGGCTTTAATATTGGCCCTTAAAGCATTAGACAAAAATACTGAGAGGTGTTCGAGCAATAATGTGAATATTGACAACTCAAAAATCTATGTAAGTGAAACACTTACATTAGATTTTGCAGAGTTGGAGTTTCCGCCTCCGCTTACACAATTCAAAGCGTTTTTGGATTCGATGAGGAAAAGGGAAAAGTGGTGGGTCCGCTGTATTTAACGGAGATCGAAAGGGAACGGCATTTAAGTTTATTGCTTTGGAGAGCGATGGACGGGCGCATTTTGTATGGATAAAAAGTTTGTCAAGGTATGCAAAAAAAAAATAATTTTTTGATAATTTACAGTACTAATAAATTTTCTTTTGTTTTTAAACTTTTCGACTGGTTCGCTCACAGGTAACCGCACACAAAAACAACCTTTTCTTTTGCAACACCTGCCTCAACTTCTCCCACAGCGAGAAGTTATCTTTGGAGCACCGGATGAATTGTGGCAAGATGGTTTCGACGTTACCCTCATCAGAAAAAGCAAGTCTTAAATTTAAGAATTTTAATCGTAGTTTAGATGTTCCGTTTGTAGTGTATGCAGACTTCGAATGCATACTAATCCCCCTCAATTCGAAAGTGAGCGAAAATGTTACAGCTACATCATTGCATGTGCCTATAGCATTCTCGTACTATATTAAGTGCTCCTTTGACCCATCTTAGATAAGTTTGTTTTAGAGACTGGTAAGGATGCAGGTGTCAAATTTGTCACATCTCTCGTCAGAGATGTAAGTGAAATTTACACGACCTACCTCTCTAACATTAAACCTATGACAATGAGTGCAGAGGAGAAAAATAGTTTCGATATGCAGTTAATTGCCATAAGAAAATTCTGGGAACCGACCGAGTGAGGGACCATTGTCATTTAACGGGTCAGTACAGGGGTCCAGCCCATAATATTTGCAATATTAATTTTCAAATTGCACCTTTTGTCCCCGTTTTCTTTCACAATTTCTCGCGGTATGACTTCCCATCTCTTCGTTAGGGAACTAAACAAAGTGGAGGGTGATATAAGTAAGTGTAATGTAATATAAGTAGTAATCTACAGTTACATGAGTGGTTTCCCTCTGACGGAGGAGTTTAAACTTATTGCGTAGAAAGGGAGTTTTTCCATATGAGTTTTTGGACTCAGAAACCCGACTGGCCGAAACCTGTCTACCTCCAAGGGAGAAGTTCTTTAATAGTTTAACCAATAAAGAACGTTCGCCTGAGGACTATTTACACGCATGTATGGAAAGTTTTCAACTGTCAGACATTAAAAGAATATATGGAGCTTTATCTCAAAAAAGATGTTCTTTTATTGACTGACGTTTTTCAAAATTTTCGCGCAATATGCAAGAAAAATATATTCTCTAGATCCTGCACATTATTACGCCACACCCGGTTTGTCATGGGATGCTATGCTGAAAACAACCGAAATAGAGTTAGATCTGATAACTGTATTGATATGTATAGATTTATTCAGAATGGTAGTAGGGTGGTTTGGTTCAGTGCTGTAACGGTACTCTAAAGCCAACCACATGTATATGGATGCGTATGACGCAAGCAAACGATCTGAATGCTTAATGTATCTAGACGCAACTAATTTGTATGGCTGGGCAATGTCCCAGAGTCTTCCATACACTGGTTTTCAATGGATAGTGACGATGAGATTGCTGTATTAAATGTTGCTCAAAATAGAGGAAAACTTCTGAATACGGTTATATTTTAGAAGCAGACCTTTATATCCAAATCCATTACATGATTATCATAATGATCTACCTTTTGTCCGTTTAAACCAAAAACCCACACCAGAGCAAAGGTTGTGTAAACTGTTGCTGACCTTAGGGCAAAAATAATGCCTTATACATTACAAAAACCTTCAACAATGTTTGCGTAATGGTTTAATATTGTCGAAAATGCATCGAGTTTTAAAATTTAAACAGGCTCCTTGGCTAAAAAAATATATTGATCTTAACACTTCCCATAGAACTGTAGCGAGAAATAATTTTGAAAAATACTTTTTTAAACTGTTAAACAACGCAGTCTATGGGACATCAATGGAGAAAGTTGAAAAACGTAACGATGTTAAAATTGTCACATCGTGGGAATCAACCACACGCAATCGATTAGGTGCACGTTCACTTATTGCAAAGGCTAGTTTCACAGCTCTGCGCAATTTGCGGAAGACATGTAGTGCTATTCAGATGAAGCGGCTCCATAATGTTTTTGACAAGCCAATGTATTTACGGTTTACAGTTTTAGAGCTATCCAAATGGCAGATGTATGACTATCCATTATGTTTATATTAAACCTAAATTCCAAGAA
Source organism: Scaptomyza flava (assembly GCA_030179655.1). Taxonomy (NCBI): domain Eukaryota; kingdom Metazoa; phylum Arthropoda; class Insecta; order Diptera; family Drosophilidae; genus Scaptomyza; species Scaptomyza flava. Next base: position 519,597 of record JARNME010000495.1, on the reverse strand, counting down.
AAAGTCGCATGGAATTATATGGATACAGACCTCGTTCATATATTCAATACAGGACTAATAATATCACTTTTACTCCTATGCTTTCGGCTTGGAACCAGCTTCCCACACGAAATTAAACCATCAGTAGAACACCTAAATTTGTTGTTAAAATTAAGAATATCTATCAAGTCCACTAGGTAAACCAAATGCATATGTTTTAAGAAAATAATTATAGTAATATAAATGTTATTGTTAAAATGTTCTGTAAATTACTATAAACAAACAGTAATTTTTAAGTCTAATTATATGCTATGTTGTGACTAACGCGGCAACAGTAAAGCAGAAATGCTGGTAGCGTAAGAATGCTTAAATATACAAAATAAATAAATAAAATTAAATAAATAAAAAAAAATAAACTATGTCGCGAGCGGTCAATGCGTGAGAATGCTGACGCGGCTTTCGTGGTGCTCTCCGCATTCTCATGCGATCATGTGTACCATGCACGTGAAATGGTGGTGGTTGTGAACGTTAGTATGTTAACGACAAAGTGTCGTGTTTGTATGATGTTTATTAGCAACAAAAAGTTGCTGCGTAATATAGTTGTAAGAAATGAGTACAGTGGTATCTCGATAGAGGTGTATACCCACAACTCTGAAAAAAAACAAAGTGGAAACCGTTGCAGTCGTACGCAACCGCACTGCGGCATACTCGATACAGTATAAAAAACAGGTAAAAACAGGCCTGTGTGAAAGGGGAATGAATGCGGCAGGGGTGTACGCTGCCTTCAAGATTCTCCGATGCAAATGGGGATGCCATCAGTTGTCTTCCTTCCCAAATTTGGGACTCTAGCTCAAAGTTTGTGATTGTCGGAGAGGGGGGCTGAGGGCAGTAGGGTGGCGTGGAATCCAAATTTTTGATGCAGATCTATGTGGAATGTCAATTGCTACCTTCCTTCCAAAGTTGGTGACTCTAGCTCGAAGTTTGTAAAAAGTGGGGAAAAGGGGCTGGTGCGGTATGGTTGGGCGTGGCATCCAACGTTTTGCTGCAGAGATCTATGTGGAATGTCAATTGCTACCCTTTCTTCTACATTTGGTGCCTCTAGCTCGAAGAGTTTGTAAAAAATGGGGGGGCACATGGGGGCTGGGGGCGGTAGGGAAGGGCGTGGCATCCAAAGTTTGGCCTGCAGATCTATGAGGAATGTCAATCTGTCTATCGTACATAACAAATTTGGTGCCTCTACGCTCAACGTTTGTAAATGGGGGGAAAGGGGGGCGGAATCAAACTCTTGATGCCTGGGGGCCGTTACCGCAGTCTATCTTCCTCACCAAATTTGGTGGGCTCTAGCTCCACACTACTCCTGGGTACGATTACACGCAATCCGTTTTTTACAGCGAAGCGTTTTGGGGCATCTGGGGGCGGGCTAGGGCGGTCAATAAGGTAAGGGTGGGGTGGCATCCAATTTTTTTTAGTGCATGTTTTTTTATATTTTTGGGGGGTCTCATCACATCATTTGCCCAAATTGTCGTGGCGCCCCCCAACGCTCAAACCCTCCCCCCCACCACCCACCCAAAAAAAAAAAAAAAAAACACAACCCAATCCCCCCCCGCGCCCTTCAAAAAAAAAAAAAACCCCCACCCACCAAACCCCCCAACCAAACCCCGCCAAAAAAAGCAAATTCCCCCAGAAAAAAAAACCCACCCCCCCCCCCTAGCTCAAAAACTGTGGGAGATATAGGCTTCTTTGATGTCAAAAAGGCGGGGGGGCTGGGGCGCGGAACGGCGGTGGCCGCGGGTCCCAAACTTTGATTGCAGTCCGTTGGGGGGTCGTGTACCGCTACTTTCCTACCGGGCCGTTGGGTTGTGCTCTCGCTCCACTACTCTGGGAAGATACCCCGCACTCCCGTGTTTTTCCGCTAGCGGTGGGGCATCTGGGGGCGGCTCGGGCGGATTGGTGGGCGTGGCCATACCCTAAGGGAGATATAGCGTTTTTTTGACTATCCAAATGCCGGGGAGGGCTGGGGGCGGCATGGAGGGCGTGGCTCCAAAATTTTTGTATGCCGTTTTTGGGGGGTGTGTAGCAGCTATCGTCTTACCAAAATTTGGTAGTTCATAGCTGTCAGGGTGGGTGAAATCTGCGGATTTATCTTTTTGAGTTATCGAATGTTATCGATTTGCCTAAGCCCCACCGTTCTCGTAGAGCTCACCTCTTGACACTTTAATTTACTATACCAGCCATTATATGAGAATTGGAAAGCACAGTTCACGTCTCTCTCAGCTTGAAGGGTGTGGAACAAAAGTTGCGATACATCCAGACGGACGGACGGGACGGACTGGCACAGACGGAACGGAGACACCATGACGGACCATGTGCACAAACCCATATAGACTCTTATCACCTTCGGTATCAAGGATAAAACTTTTTCTGCCTAGTTTTAAAACGTTTGTGCTACTTTAAATTAACAAAAACTTTAAAAAAAATGTAAATGTCTTCAAACAACATTGTGTACACACCCACCCGCCGCAAGCCCGGCGACTTAGCTGAGATTCTCGGCACCGATTCAAAGACCGCACACTCCAGGATCGCAAACTCCTACCGCTACCACTACCACTACCCACTACCTTACTCACCATCACAAGCAAGCAGAGCCCCCACCCTTCTGACGCCACCTTCCCCACACCGCCCTTCAACACTACATACATACATCACACGCCCAGCACCGCCACCTACAACAACACAGCCTCCACCACCCCTGCAATAATACACCCTACACCGCCACCAACATCTTCTCTCGCAACCCCCAAACAACCGACGAACAAAGTGGTGCCAACATATGAATGAACATTTACGTCCGTATCCACAAAATGCGTGTTTTATGCCTCTGACAGTGCTTTAAGGCAGATTTCATTAGGTGATTTAAAACCGAATTATTGCCTCTTTGAGTTATTTGCGGACTACATCAAATTCCATCAAGACGAGATGGTGAATGCAAGTCAATCGCATCAACACTCTGGAAGACAATATAGAAAATCTAACTCAGCATTCAGAAATCATCCGACAAAAAATGATATTTCCAGGAAGGTCCAGCCGGATGGACTATGTCCCAAATATAGATTGGAGTGCAATATTAATAAATACACCCTTTAAAAGTTTCAAATTAATGAACTCCAACGTTGTTGAATAACACAGGCGATTGTGTTACACAACATGGACGAATATTGTTTTAAATGGGCTTTAATAGTGGCCCGGAAAAGAGTAACAAAAATACTGAGAGGTGTTGACAAGAAGGTGAATATGACAACTCAACCCTCTATTTAAGTGAATACACTTACCGTAGTTTTGCAGAGTTGGAGTTGCCGGCCTCCGCTTACACAATTCAAGCGGTTTTTGATTCGATAGGAAAAGGAAAAGTGTGGGGGTCCAGCTGATTTACAGAGATCGAAAGGGAACGGCATTTAATTTATTGCCTTTTGGAGAGCGAGGAACTGCGCCTTTTGTTGGATAAAAGTTTTGTCCAGGATGCAAAAAAAAAATCTTTTTATATTTACAGTACTAATAAATTTTCTTTTGTTTTTTTAAACTTTCGACTGGTTCGCTCACAGGTCACCCACACAAAAACCACCTTTTCTTTTCACACCTCCTCAACGTCTCCCGACAGCGAAAGTTATCTTTGCGCACCGGATGAATTGTGGCAAGATTGTTTCGACGTTACCCTCTCAGCAAAAGCAAGCTTAATTAAAAATTTTAATCGTAGTTTAGATGTTCCTTTGTAGTGTATGCAGACTTGACATGCATACTAATCCCCCTCAATTCGAAAGTGAGCGAAATGTTACAGCTACATCATGCATGTGCCTATAGCATGCTCATACTATTTAAGTGCCCTTGACCATCCTTTAGATATTTTTTTAGAGACGGTAAGGATGCAGTGTCAAATTTGCACATCTCTCGTCCGAGATGTAATGAATTTACACGACCTACCTCTCTAACATTAAACCTATCCAATGAGTGCAGAGGAGAAAAATAGTTTTCGATATGCATTCTTTGGCATATAAATTCTGGAACCGACCGCGTGAGGGACATTTTCCAGTTCACGGGTCAGTACAGGGTCCGCCATAATATTTTGCAATATATTTTCAAATTGCACCTTTTGTCCCCCGTTTCTTTCACAAGTTCTCGCTGTATGACTCCCATCTCTTCGTAGGGACTAAACAACGGGGCGGGTGATATACGTAATTAAGTAAATAAGTAAGTAATCTAGTACTGAATTTTCCCTCTGAGGGAGGAGTTACTTATGCGTAGAAAGGGATTTTTTTCCATATGTTTTGGGACTCAGAAAACCCGACTGCCGAAACCTGCTACCCACTCCAGGAGAATTTTTAATAGTTTAACCAATAAAAACGTTCGCCTGAGACTATTTACACGCATGTCTGAAAGTTTTCAACTGTCCAGACACTTAAAAGAATATATGGAGCTTTATCTCAAAAAGAGGTTCTTTTCATTGACTGACGTTTTTCAAAATTTTCGCGCAATATGCAATAAAATATATTCCTAGATCCTGCCATTATTTACGGCCACACCCGTTTGGTCATGGGAGGCCCTAGCTGAAAACACCCGAACTAGAGTTAGACTGATACTGAATTTATATGTCTAGATTTATTCAGATGGTATTAGGGGTGGTTTGTTTCAGTGCTGTACGGTACTCTAAGCCAACCACATTATATGGGCATGCCTTATGACGCAATCAACTGATCTGAATGCTAATGTATCGAGACGCAATAATTTGTATGGCTGTCGCAATGTCTCAGAGTCTTCATACACTGGTTTTTAATGGATAAGTGACGTGAGATTGCTGTAATTAATGTTCTCCACTAGAGGAAACGTCATGAATACTCTTATATTTTAGAAGCAGACCTTTTATATCCATATACATTACATTATTATCATAATGTCTACCTTTTTGTCCGTAAACCAAAACCCCACCAGAAGCAAGTGTGTAAACTTGTTGGCTGACCTTAGGCAAAACTAAATGCCTTATACATACAAAAACCTTCACACATGTTGCGTAATGGTTTAGTATTGTCGAAAATGCATCGAGTTTTAAAATTTAAACAGGCTCCTTGGCTAAAAATATTTGATCTTAACCTTCCCCTGAACTGTACGAAATAATTTGAAACTGCTTTTTTGAACGTTAACAACGCAGTCTATGGGAAATCAATGGAGAAAGTTTGAAAAACGGAGATGGTGTTAAAATTGTCACGCTGGGAATCAACCCCACTCATCGATTAGTTGCACGTTCACTTATTGCAAAGTCTTAGTTTTCACAGCCTGCGCAATTCGAGACATGTATGCTATTCCGGACTGAAGCGGCTCCATAATGTTTTTGTGACAAGCCAATGATTTAAGGTTTACAACATTTTAAGCTATCCAAATGGCAGATGTATACGTCCATTATGTTTTAGCTTACATGAACCTAAATTCCGAAAAAGTCACATTGACTTATATGGATACCACATCGTTCATATATTCATACAGACTTAAATATCACTTTACTCCTATGCTTTCGTCTTTGGAACAGCTCCCCCAGACGAATTAAACCATCAGTGAACACCTAAATTGTTGTTAAAATTAAGTGATATCTAGCAGCCCAGCACGAGGTAACCAAAATGCATATGTTGTAAGAAAATAATATAATAATATAATTTAAATGTTAAAATGTCATTGCAAATACTTACATAAAAAAACATAATTTTTACGTCTAGATTATAGGCTATGTTGGACTAACGCGCAATGTTAAAGACAGAAATGCTGTAGGCGTAAGGAATTCTTAAATATACAATAATCAATAAATAATAAATACAAAAAAATAATATATTTCGCGAGCGGTCAACTGCGTGAGAATGCTGACGGCGGCTTTCGTGTGCTGCTCCGCATTCTCATGCGACAGTTACCAGAGCACTTGAAAATGTTGTTGTTGTAACGTTAATGTTTATGTAACGCAAAGTGCCGTTGTTTGTATATGTTTATTAGCACAAAGTTGCGGCGTAATATAGTTTGTAAGAAACTGAGTAGCAGTGTAATTCTCGATATAAGTGGTGCTTCCACCCCCACAATCTGAAAAAAAAACAAAAGAGTGTAACGTGCAGCGGACGCAACCGACTGCGGCATACTCGATACCATTATACACAACGGTAAAAACGCCTGTTGCAAAGGGAATGAATCGGCAGGGGTGTACGCTGCCTTCAAGATTCTCCGATGCGATGGGGTGCCATCAGTTGTTCTTCTTCCAAATTTGGTGACTCTGCTCAATAGTTTGTGATTGGTCTGAGAGGGTGGGCCTGATTGCAGCCATGGGATGTGCGTGGAATCCAAATTTTTGGATTGCAGATCTATTGGAAGTCAATTTGCTACCATTCCTTCCAAATTTACGGTGTACTCTAGCTCGAAGTTTGTACAAAATGGGGAAAAAGGGGGCTACGGTGCGGCTAAATGGTTGGGCGTGCCATCCAAAGTTTTGCTGCAGATCTATGTGGAAGTTCAATTGCTACCTTTTCTTCTAAATTTGGTACGACTCTAGGACTCGAAGTTTGTTAAAATTGGGGCAAGGTGCTGGGCGTGTATGGGAAGGGCGTTGGCATCCAAATTTTTGCATGCAGATGCTAGTAGGCACTGTCAAACTGCTACTTCATACCAAATTTGGTGACTCTAGCTCAAATTTGTAATGGGGGGGGAAAGGGGGCGAATAAAACTTTTGTGCTGTCAGGACCGTTACAATCTATCGTTCCTACCAACGTTTGTGTCTCTAGCTCCCCTACTCGGGATGATACACGCAATCCCGTTTTTTTACAAGCGTTGGGCATCTGGGGGCGGCTATGGCGGACTTGGTTGGCGTGCAGCCAATTTTTTTAGCTGCAGTTTTGGGGGGGTCTCATCATCGATGTTGGCAACCAAACGTGGCGTGGCTCTAGCTCAACACTGTGGGAGATATGGCCTTTTTCTCTGATTTCAAAATGCGGGGTGGCTGGGGCGGAACGTGTGGGCGCGGTCCGCAAACTGTTTGATGCAGTCCTTTGGGGGTCGTTACCACTATCTTCCTACCAATTTGGTGCTCATAGCTCCACTACTCTGGAGGCAATACACGCAATCACTGTGTTTTTCTACGAAGCGTGTGGGCATCTGGGGCGGCTAAAGGCGGTGGACTTGTGGGGCGTGGCATAAAACTAAGGGATTACGGCTTTTTTGACTATACAATGCGGGAGGGCGGGGGCGGAATGGAGGGGCGTGGGCCCCCCCCCCCCTTTTGCCAAATTTTTGATTCAATTTTTTGGGGGTTGTTAGTAGCTATCTTCTTAACAAATTTGGTAGTTCTAGCTGAAGGGTAAGGTGAAATATTCGGATTAAAGCTTTTTTGGTTGCGAATTATCGATTTGCCAGCCCCCCAATTCTACTCGTAAGACCACAACATCTTGACCAACATTAATTTCCTATACCCATAATATACGAAATATGGGACAGATATTCAAGTCGCGAGGCTTAAAGGGGTGTTGAAAAGTTTCGAAAACTACAGACGGACTTTGATATTCCGGGACCGACGGCACGGAGCGGAGCATATCAACCACACAATACTGACTTGCACAAACCCATATACTCTTACTAGTATCACGGGCAATTTTTCTGCCTAGGTTTAAAAACGTTTGTGATTTAATTAAAAAAATAAAAAAAATTTAAATGTCTCAACAACTTGTGTACACACCGCCTCAGCCAACGACTTAGCTTAGATTTTTGGCACCGTTCACGACCGCACCACTCCAGTAGCGCAAACTACTACAGACCACTACACTACCACTACTCTACCATCCCAGCAAGCCACCACCCTCTTACGCCCACGTCCCCAAAACCCCTTCAACCTACCTACTACACGCCCGAGCAACGCCCTAAACAACACAGCCTACACACCACACACTGCACAATAAATACACCCTACACCGCCACACAACATCTGCGCCGCAACCCACCAACCGACGACAAAGTGG
>JARNME010000495.1:425265-511580 GCA_030179655.1 Scaptomyza flava | reverse complement strand
CAACATATGAATGGACATTTACGGTCCAGTATCCACAAAATGCGTGTTTTTATACCTCTGAATAGTGCTGTTAAGCAGATTTCATTAGGATTTAAAAACCGCATTATTACTCTAGCCTTTGAGAAGATTCGTGAGGAAATTCTGGATCCCCAAGAATTCCTCACTGATGCCTCATCGGAGCTTATTCCAATAATAACCAATGTTTTGTCTTTACACACATAGTGTAAGATAAACTTTGAGTTATTTGCGGAATACATAAAATTCCATCAAGACGAGATGGTGATGCAAGTCAAATCGCATCAAAACTGCTGGAAGAAATATAGAAGAAGTCTATAATCAGCATGCAGAAATCATCCGACAAAAAATTGATGAGTTCCAGGAAAGGGACAGCGGATGGACTATGTCCCAAATAATAAGATTGGAGTGCAATATTAATAAATACACTCCTTTAAAAGTTTCAAATTATAATGAAACTCCAAAGGTGTTGAGAATAAAAAAGGCAATTGTGAATGTACAAAACAGGGACGAATATTGTTTTAAATGGGCTTTAATATTGGCCCTTAAAGCATTAGACAAAAATACTGAGAGGTGTTCGAGCAATAATGTGAATATTGACAACTCAAAAATCTATGTAAGTGAAACACTTACATTAGATTTTGCGGAGTTGGAGTTTCCGCTTCCGCTTACACAAATCAAAGTGTTCGAAAGACGGAACTCTACCATCAGTATCAACGTTTTTGGATTCGATGAGGAAAAGGGAAAAGTGGTGGGTCCGCTGTATTTAACGGAGGTCGAAAGGGAACGGCATTTAAGTTTATTGCTTTTGGAGAGCGATGGACGGGCGCATTTTGTATGGATAAAAAAATTGTCAAGGTATGCAAAAAAAAATAATTTTTTGATAATTTACAGTAAGGGAGAAGCCCTAATGTTGGACACCCCTTTGGTTTTTGTGACATAAGACTGTCCAAAATCAACGTTCAGCTTAACTGTTAGTATCGTTGAAAAGCTTGTTCAATTGCGCATCGATTGGTATAAGGCATTATACACATTTCATTCATGTTAAATGATATATTTCACATTTAATGAAAAAACTCAAAATCACGATTTTCAAAAAAGTGCCCCCTTTTATCTTGTGAAAATGCAGCCAATAAAATAAAATAAAATGCCAAATCATTGTTTTTATGTAAGAGTTTGTTTTTTATGCAATTAAACAATGAAAATCCAACGAATTTATTATTTTATTAATTATTATTACTCGTAATGAGCAGTATCGCAAGTAATGCACCGATATATCGATTGAAGTATCGATCTATACATCGCATGCTCATCATTGCTCACATACCTTATTAATATGGCGCGAAATATGTAAACAAACTAATTATTCTTTTTTTTGGGTTTTTTTTCATCAAAACCATTTATTATGATATTTATGCAATTAACTATGAAATTCAGCTTAAAGTTTCTTTATTTGGTTTTTTTCATTTAAACCATAAAATTTCAATTTCCATATCTTGTTGCGCGCTCATTTTGATACATTTATATGAAGATGACACGATCATCGATACAATTGAATGAAAATATCGATTACAATTAATCGTGTTCAATTGTGAAACATCAACAGTGTCCAGATTAGAAGAAAGCACGGTTTTAACATTTTTGAATGTAAAACCCAAAATATTGAAAACAAAAATGTTTGATTGCAGAATATGAAAGAGCATGATGAAACGAATAAGAGAAAATGTATTAACCTTTGCTGAATCAGAGAATAATTCAATTACATAAGCGTTGAAATTTTAAAAAGTTTAGGTCGGAATATCGGTATTTTAATTTTTGTCTCTGAATTAGCCAAAACTAGGTATTAACACCTGTAGACCATGTCAAAAGAAAGCCGGCACTGAAAGCTATCTGTCACAGTAATTAGACCGCGCTAGCATCAAAACTCGCAAAATAAAGGGGGGTGTCCGACTTCTGTACAGTGTCCGAGATTGGGGCTTCTCCCTTACTAATAAATTTTCTATTGTTTTTAAACTTTTAGACTGGTTCGCTCACAGGTAACCGCACACAAAAACAACCTTTTCTTTTGCAACACCTGCCTCAACTTCTCCCACAGCGAGAAGTTATCTTTGGAGCACCGGGTGAATTGTGGCAAGATGGTTTCGACGTTACCCTCATCAGAAAAAGCAAGTCTTAAATTTAAGAATTTTAATCGTAGTTTAGATGTTCCGTTTGTAGTGTATGCAGACTTTGAATGCATACTAATCCCCCTCAATTCGAAAGTGAGCGAAAATGTTACAGCTACATCATTGCATGTGCCTATAGCATTCTCGTACTATATTAAGTGCTCCTTTGACCCATCTTTAGATAAGTTTGTTTTAGAGACTGGTAAGGATGCAGGTGTCAAATTTGTCACATCTCTCGTCAGAGATGTAAGTGAAATTTACACGACCTACCTCTCTAACATTAAACCTATGACAATGAGTGCAGAGGAGAAAAATAGTTTTCGATATGCAGTTAATTGCCATAAGAAAATTCTGGGAACCGACCGAGTGAGGGACCATTGTCATTTAACGGGTCAGTACAGGGGTCCAGCCCATAATATTTGCAATATTAATTTTCAAATTGCACCTTTTGTCCCCGTTTTCTTTCACAATTTCTCGCGGTATGACTCCCATCTCTTCGTTAGGGAACTAAACAAAGTGGAGGGTGATATTAAAGTACTCCCACTGAATAAGGAGTTGTATACATCACTCTCCAAATTTACATACATAGCGTCCCATGAAAAAAAATTTAGAAATTAGATTTTTAGACACGTTTCGCTTTATGGCAACCAGCTTAGATGCTTTAAGTAGTAATCTAAGTACTGAATGTTTCGAGAGCGTTAAGCGATTTTATCCCTCTGAGGAGGAGCTTAACTTATTGCGTAGAAAGGGAGTTTTTCCATATGAGTTTTTGGACTCAGAAACCCGACTGGCCGAAACCTGTCTACCTCCATGGGAGAAGTTCTTTAATAGTTTAACCAATAAAGAACGTTCGCCTGAGGACTATTTACACGCATGTATGGAAAGTTTTCAACTGTCAGACATTAAAAGAATATATGGAGCTTTATCTCAAAAAAGATGTTCTTTTATTGACTGACGTTTTTCAAAATTTTCGCGCAATATGCAAGAAAATATATTCTCTAGATCCTGCACATTATTACGCCACACCCGGTTTGTCATGGGATGCTATGCTGAAAACAACCGAAATAAAGTTAGATCTGATAACTGATATTGATATGTATAGATTTATTCAGAATGGTATTAGGGGTGGTTTGGTTCAGTGCTGTAAACGGTACTCTAAAGCCGACCACATGTATATGGATGCTTATGACGCAAGCAAACGATCTGAATGCTTAATGTATCTAGACGCAAATAATTTGTATGGCTGGGCAATGTCTCAGAGTCTTCCATACACTGGTTTTCAATGGATGAGTGACGATGAGATTGCTGTATTAAATGTTGCTCAAATAGAGGAAACTTCTGAATACGGTTATATTTTAGAAGCAGACCTTTTATATCCAGATACATTACATGATTATCATAATGATCTACCTTTTTGTCCGTTAAACCAAAAACCCACACCAGAAGCAAAGGTGTGTAAACTTGTTGCTGACCTTAGGGCAAAAAATAAATGCCTTATACATTACAAAAACCTTCAACAATGTTTGCGTAATGGTTTAATATTGTCGAAAATGCATCGAGTTTTAAAATTTAAACAGGCTCCTTGGCTAAAAATATATATTGATCTTAACACTTCCCATAGAACTGTAGCGAGAAATAATTTTGAAAAATACTTTTTTAAACTGTTAAACAACGCAGTCTATGGGAAATCAATGGAGAAAGTTGAAAAACGTAAAGATGTTAAAATTGTCACATCGTGGGAATCAACCACACGCAATCGATTAGGTGCACGTTCACTTATTGCAAAGGCTAGTTTTCACAGCTCTGCGCAATTTGCGGAAGACATGTATGCTATTCAGATGAAGCGGCTCCATAATGTTTATGACAAGCCAATGTATTTAAGGTTTACAGTTTTAGAGCTATCCAAATGGCAGATGTATGACTTCCATTATGTTTATATTAAACCTAAATTCCAAGAAAAAGTCACATTGAATTATATGGATACAGACTCGTTCATATATTCAATACAGACTAATAATATCACTTTTACTCCTATGCTTTTCGGCTTTGGAACCAGCTCCCACACGAAATTAAAACCATCAGTAGAACACCTAAATTTGTTGTTAAAATTAAGGAATATCTATCAAGCACACACTAGGTAAACCAAAATGCATATGTTTTAAGAAAATAATTATAATAATATAAATGTTAATTGTTAAAATGTTCTTGTAAATTACTATAAAAAACATAATTTTTAAGTCTAATTATATGCTATGTTGTGACTAACGCGGCAATGTTAAAGCAGAAATGCTGTAGCGTAAGGAATGCTTAAATATACAAATAAATAAATAAAAATTAAATAAATAAAAAAAAATAAATATATGTCGCGAGCGGTCAATGCCTGAGAATGCTGACGCGGCTTTCGTGGTGCTCTCCGCATTCTCATGCGATCATGTTACCATGCACTTGAAATGTGGTGGTTGTTAACGTTATGTTTATGTAACGACAAAGTGTCGTTGTTTGTATGATGTTTATTTAGCAACAAAAAGTTGCTGCGTAATATATTTGTAAGAAACTGAGTACTGTGTATTCTCGATATAAGTGTTTACTACCCCACAACTCTGAAAAAAAACAAGTGGAAACGTTGCAGTCGGACGCAACCGACTGCGGCATACTCGATACCAGTATAAAAACAGGTAAAAACAGGCCTGTGTGCAAAGGGGAATGAATGCGGCAGGGGTGTACGCTGCCTTCAAGATTCTCCGATGCAGATGGGGATGCCATCAGTTGACTTCCTTCCAAATTTGGTGACTCTAGCTCAAAGTTTGTAAATGGTGGGGAAAGGGGGGCGGAATAAAACTTTGATGCCTGGGGGCCGTTACCAGCTATCTTCCTACCAAATTTGGTGGCTCTAGCTCCACTACTCTGGGAGATACACGCAATCCCGTTTTTTACGAAGCGTTGGGGCATCTGGGGGCGGCTAGGGCGGTAATGGTGGGCGTGGCATCCATTTTTTTAGTGCAGTTTTTGGGGGGTCATCATCAGCTATGTTGGCACCAAACTGGGTGGCTCTAGCTCAAAAACTGTGGGAGATATAGGCTTTTCTGATTTCAAAATGCGGGGGGGCTGGGGCGGAACGGGTGGGCGCGGGTCCCAAACTTTGATGCAGTCCTTTGGGGGTCGTTACCAGCTATCTTCCTACCAAATTTGGTGGCTCTAGCTCCACTACTCTGGGAGATACACGCAATCCCGTGTTTTACGAAGCGTTGGGGCATCTGGGGGCGGCTCAGGCGGTATTGGTGGGCGTGGCATAACTAAGGAGATATAGGCTTTTTTGACTATAAAATGCGGGAGGGCTGGGGGCGGAATGGAGGGGCGTGGCTCCAAAATTTTTGATGCAGTTTTTTGGGGGTTGTTAGTAGCTATCTTCTTACCAAATTTGGTAGTTCCAGCTGTAAGGGTGTGTGAAATATGCGGATTTATCTTTTTTGAGTTATCGAATTTATCGATTTGCCAGCCCCCCAGTTATCGTAGAGCCCCCATCTTGACACTTTAATTTACTATACCATAGATAAAGAGAATTGGAAAGTTTCAAGTCTCTAGCTTGAAGGGTGTGGAAAAAAGTTGCGAACATACAGACGGACGGACGGACGGACGGACGGACGGACAGACGGACGGACACCATGACGGACATTGCACAAACCCAATATACTCTTTACCTTCGGTATCAAGGATAAAAATTGTTCTTCCTAGTTTTAAAACGTTTGTGATTTTAAATTTAAAAAAAAAAAAAAATTTAAATGTCTTCAAACAACATTGTGTACACCACCGCCGCAGCCAACGACTTAGCTGAGATTTTCGGCACCGATTCAAGACCGCACACTCCAGGATCGCAAACTACTACCGCTACCACTACCACTACCACTACCTCTACCATCACAAGCAAAGCCACCACCCTTCTGACGCCACCTTCCCCAACACGCCCTTCAACACTACATACATCAACACGCCCAGCAACGCCACCTACAGCAACACAGCCTACACCACCACCTGCAATAATACACCCTACACCGCCACCAACATGTTCGCCGCAACCCCCAAACCGACGACAAAGTGGTGCAACATATGAATGGACATTTACGGTCCAGTATCCACAAAATGCGTGTTTTTATACCTCTGAAAAGTGCTGTTAAGCAGATTTCATTAGGATTTAAAAACCGCATTATTGCTCTAGCCTTTGAGAAAAGGCGTGAGGAAATTCTGGATCCCCAAGAATTCCTCACTGATGCCTCATCGGAGCTTATTCCAATAATAACCAATGTTTTGTCTTTACACACATAGTGTAAGATAAACTTTGAGTTATTTGCGGAATACATAAAATTCCATCAAGACGAGATGGTGATGCAAGTCAAATTGCATCAAAACTGCTGGAAGAAATATAGAAGAAGTCTATAATCAGCATGCAGAAATCATCCGACAAAAAATTGATGAGTTCCAGGAAAGGGACAGCGGATGGACTATGTCCCAAATAATAAGATTGGAGTGCAATATTAATAAATACACTCCTTTAAAAGTTTCAAATTATAATGAAACTCCAAAGGTGTTGAGAATAAAAAAGGCGATTGTGAATGTACAAAACAGGGACGAATATTGTTTTAAATGGGCTTTAATATTGGCCCTTAAACCATTAGACAAAAATACTGAGAGGTGTTCGAGCAATAATGTGAATATTGACAACTCAAAAATCTATGTAAGTGAAACACTTACATTAGATTTTGCGGAGTTGGAGTTTCCGCTTCCGCTTACACAAATCAAAGTGTTCGAAAGACGGAACTCTACTATCAGTATCAACGTTTTTGGATTCGATGAGGAAAAGGGAAAAGTGGTGGGTCCGCTGTATTTAACGGAGGTCGAAAGGGAACGGCATTTAAGTTTATTGCTTTTGGAGAGCGATGGACGGGCGCATTTTGTATGGATAAGAAGTTTGTCAAGGTATGCAAAAAAAAATAATTTTTTGATAATTTACAGTACTAATAAATTTTCTTTTGTTTTTAAACTTTTAGACTGGTTCGCTCACAGGTAACCGCACACAAAAACAACCTTTTCTTTTGCAACACCTGCCTCAACTTCTCCCACAGCGAGAAGTTATCTTTGGAGCACCGGATGAATTGTGGCAAGATGGTTTCGACGTTACCCTCATCAGAAAAAGCAAGTCTTAAATTTAAGAATTTTAATCGTAGTTTAGATGTTCCGTTTGTAGTGTATGCAGACTTCGAATGCATACTAATCCCCCTCAATTCGAAAGTGAGCGAAAATGTTACAGCTACATCATTGCATGTGCCTATAGCATTCTCGTACTATATTAAGTGCTCCTTTGACCCATCCTTAGATAAGTTTGTTTTAGAGACTGGTAAGGATGCAGGTGTCAAATTTGTCACATCTCTCGTCAGAGATGTAAGTGAAATTTACACGACCTACCTCTCTAACATTAAACCTATGACAATGAGTGCAGAGGAGAAAAATAGTTTTCGATATGCAGTTAATTGCCATAAGAAAATTCTGGGAACCGACCGAGTGAGGGACCATTGTCATTTAACGGGTCAGTACAGGGGTCCAGCCCATAATATTTGCAATATTAATTTTCAAATTGCACCTTTTGTCCCCGTTTTCTTTCACAATTTCTCGTGGTATGACTCCCATCCCTTCGTTAGGGAACTAAACAAAGTGGAGGGTGATATTAAAGTACTCCCACTGAATAAGGAGTTGTATACATCACTCTCCAAATTTACATACATAGCGTCCCATGAAAAAAAATTTAGAAATTAGATTTTTAGACACGTTTCGCTTTATGGCAACCAGCTTAGATGCTTTAAGTAGTAATCTAAGTACTGAATGTTTCGAGAGCGTTAAGCGTTTTTATCCCTCTGAGGAGGAGTTTAACTTATTGCGTAGAAAGGGAGTTTTTCCATATGAGTTTTTGGACTCAGAAACCCGACTGGCCGAAACCTGTCTACCTCCAAGGGAGAAGTTCTTTAATAGTTTAACCAATAAAGAACGTTCGCCTGAGGACTATTTACACGCATGTATGGAAAGTTTTCAACTGTCAGACATTAAAAGAATATATGGAGCTTTATCTCAAAAAAGATGTTCTTTTATTGACTGACGTTTTTCAAAATTTTCGCGCAATATGCAAGAAAATATATTCTCTAGATCCTGCACATTATTACGCCACACCCGGTTTGTCATGGGATGCTATGCTGAAAACAACCGAAACAAAGTTAGATCTGATAACTGATATTGATATGTATAGATTTATTCAGAATGGTATTAGGGGTGGTTTGGTTCAGTGCTGTAAACGGTACTCTAAAGCCAACCACATGTATATGGATGCGTATGACGCAAGCAAACCATCTGAATGCTTAATGTATCTAGACGCAAATAATTTGTATGGCTGGGCAATGTCTCAGAGTCTTCCATACACTGGTTTTCAATGGATGAGTGACGATGAGATTGCTGTATTAAATGTTGCTCAAATAGAGGAAACTTCTGAATACGGTTATATTTTAGAAGCAGACCTTTAATATCCAGATACATTACATGATTATCATAATGATCTACCTTTTTGTCCGTTAAACCAAAAACCCACACCAGAAGCAAAGGTGTGTAAACTTGTTGCTGACCTTAGGGCAAAAAATAAATGCCTTATACATTACAAAAACCTTCAACAATGTTTGCGTAATGGTTTAATATTGTCGAAAATGCATCGAGTTTTAAAATTTAAACAGGCTCCTTGGCTAAAAAAATATATTGATCTTAACACTTCCCATAGAACTGTAGCGAGAAATAATTTTGAAAAATACTTTTTTAAACTGTTAAACAACGCAGTCTATGGGAAATCAATGGAGAAAGTTGAAAAACGTAAAGATGTTAAAATTGTCACATCGTGGGAATCAACCACACGCAATCGATTAGGTGCACGTTCACTTATTGCAAAGGCTAGTTTTCACAGCTCTGCGCAATTTGCGGAAGACATGTATGCTATTCAGATGAAGCGGCTCCATAATGTTTATGACAAGCCAATGTATTTAAGGTTTACAGTTTTAGAGCTATCCAAATGGCAGATGTATGTTTATATTAAACCTTAATTCCAAGAAAAAGTCACATTGAATTATATGGATACAGACTCGTTCATATATTCAATACAGACTAAAGACTTTTACGCAGATACTGCTGAAGATGTAGGAATGAAGTTTGATACATTAGATAAGCTTACTATAAATAGTTATAAAGAATGCCTTTTTGATAATAAGATATTTAATGATGAAATGATGTTGTTAAGATCTAAGATCCACAAATTGTATACACAGAAGATTTAAAAAAAACTACTTTAAGCTCTAATGACGACAAAAGAAAAATAAGGTCTGACGGTATAAATACCTATGCCTGGGGTCATTATAAAATTGATTTCCACATATATTAATAACTTTATATTGTTAAATAAAAATAAATAAAAATAAAGAAAGAAAAAAAAAAGAACAAGAAACGAAAAAAAAATGCACACATACCTTAATTGTGAATAAAAAATTAAAAAAAAAAAAAATACAATAGTAAAAATCATCTGTAAAGCTTAGTACGCAGGAACTAGAAACATTTCTAGTTGTGTCAAACTCCATATAAAAAAATCGCTAGAAATAATTTCTGGACATAATTTCTAGAGACATTTCTAATGAGTATATGCAGCAGCTAGAAATGTATACTCAAGAAATGTTGAGAGTTGCCAAATCGATTACATTGAAGTGGATCGTGTGGATGGCATTGAACAGCTCAATTTCTGCTAGAAAAAACGAGCAGCACATTATTTCTAGGCACAAGTGTGCCCGTGTTACTCTTTTACCTTTTTGTTTTGCCATTTTTTTGCGTTTTTGGGATTTTTCCGGTATTTTGAAGGGGCACACAGGGTCTTAGGATACACATTAGAAATAATGTGTAAATTTCTATCAGAAATAATTCTAGTTCCTGCGTACTAAGCTTAAGTAATAATAATATAAAAAAAAAAACATATAAAAAAGCCTGCACAAACTGTAAATAATATAAAATTGGTAAAACCTTTAAAAAGCTTGTACAACCTGTAAATAATATAAAATTGGTAAAACCTGTACAAAGCCTGTAAAAAACTTGTACAAAACCTGTAAATAAAAAAATATCGAAACAATATAAATAAAATAAAAAATCATTTGATACGGATTAAAAATCTTCCTTATTTAAAAATAATAGATAAATATATATAAAACAAAAAAATTAAAAAAAAAAATACATTAGTATAAATAATCTGTAAGTAATAATAATATGAAAAACCTGTAAAAAACGTGTACAAAACATGAAAAAAACCTGTAAATAATAATAAGTTTTTGAAACAAAGTAAATAAAAAATCATTTGATATGCGGTTTAAAAAGTATATTTTATTTTTTATTTTTATATATATATATATATATATATATAAGGGAGAAGCCCCCGGACACCCCCCTTTATTTTGCGAGTTTTGATGCTAGCGCGGTCTAATTACTGTGACAGATAGGTTTCAGTGCCGGCTTTCTTTTGACATGGTCTACAGGTGTTAATACCTAGTTTTGGCTAATTCAGAGACAAAAATTAAAATACCGATATTCCGACCTAAACTTTTTAAAATTTCAACGCTTATGTAATTGAATTATTCTCTGATTTAGCAAAGGTTAATACATTTTCTCTTATTCGTTTCATCATGCTCTTTCATATTCTGCAATCAAACATTTTTGTTTTCAATATTTTGGGTTTTACATTCAAAAATGTTAAAACCGTGCTTTCTTCTAATCTGGACACTGTTGATGTTTCACAATTGAACACGATTAATTGTAATCGATATTTTCATTCAATTGTATCGATGATCGTGTCATCTTCATATAAATGTATCAAAATGAGCGCGCAACAAGATATGGAAATTGAAATTTTATGGTTTAAATGAAAAAAACCAAATAAAGAAACTTTAAGCTGAATTTCATAGTTAATTGCATAAATATCATAATAAATGGTTTTGATGAAAAAAAACCCAAAAAAAAGAATAATTAGTTTGTTTACATATTTCGCACCATATTAATAAGGTATGTGAGCAATGATGAGCATGCGATGTATAGATCGATACTTCAATCGATATATCGGTGCATTACTTGCGATACTGCTCATTACGAGTAATAATAATTAATAAAATAATAAATTCGTTTGATTTTCATTGTTTAATTGCATAAAAAACAAACTCTTACATAAAAACAATGATTTGGCATTTTATTTTATTTTATTGGCTGCATTTTCACAAGATAAAAGGGGGTGTCCAACTTCGGGGCACTTTTTTGAAAATCGTGATTTTGAGTTTTTTCATTATATGTGAAATATATCATTAAACATGAATGAAATGTGTATAATGCCTTATACCAATCGATGCGCAATTGAACAAGCTTTTCAACGATACTAACAGTTAAACTGTACGTTGATTTTGGACAGTCTTATGTCACAAAAACCAAAGGGGTGTCCAACATTAGGGCTTCTCCCTTATATATATATGTATACAAAATTTTAAAAAATAATTATAAATTATTTTAAAAATCGTTGGGGTAATCCAGATCGTTGAGGATGTTATCCAGTGAGCTCCTAAATGTCCATTCAAGTTCTGGGAACAGGGGTTCCGGTTTGCCCACAGTCGACTCGCAATAGGGCGATGATGTTCGCTCTCGTGGGGCCCAGATCCTCTGCTCGGGTGCTGGTGTCCTTGGTGGCATCTTCTGTTCCTCGTGTCCCACCAGCTTCACTGCTGGCTTCAGCCAGCTGAGCATGGTGTTCTTCTGCTGCTGCTGCTTTTTTGATGTCTTCGGCATGATTCTTCTTCTCTTTGTTGACTTTGTTAACTTTGTATGATTGAACTATGCTCTGCACTGCCTCACACTCACACACACACACACACACACACACACACACACACACACACACAGCCATACTGGAACAGACGATCTTGGAGGAGAAAATAGATGTCGCAGTGCTTAGCGAGCCGCACCACCGGGCAACCGCTAATGCTAGGCTGTGGGCTTCGGACAGATCTGGGAAAGCTGCCGTGTGGAGCTGCGGTGACCTACAGTCCCCCTTTACGCACGTTCTAGCCTCCGATTGCTTCGTGCGTGCGAAACTAGGAGACCTCTGGCTTTATAGCTGCTACTTAGCGCCAAGTCTCACGATCGGCGAGTTCGAAGCGGTGCTTATGGAAATCGCGGACGAATCCAGGGGTCGCAGCAACGTTATAATTGCTGGCGATTTTAACGCGTGGTCAACCGACTGGGGCAGCCCGTCTACGAACGCCAGGGGCACCATCCTTGCGGAATCGTTTGCGTCCCTCGACCTTGTCCTTATTAACACTGGGTCAGAGAACACTTTTAACAACGGACGTGCTGGGTCAATTATCGACCTCACATATGTGAGCAGTGCACTCGCCCGCTCGGCATTGTGGTACATAAGTGACTGCTACACTGGAAGCGACCACGTGGCCATCATGTTTTCGGTTGGAGAAAGGCTGCGGGTGCCGGCAAGGCCCAGCCCTGGTGTAGCATATCGGGTTGAGTCGCTCAACACGAGGAGTTTCGCAGATTCCATTGCTCATATGGTAGCAGGCGGACCGGCGCATGATATGGTGGAACAGATGGCTCAGCAGCTAGAAGCTGCGTGCGCTGCGAGTATGCCCCAGAGGAAAGCATATAGACGCCATCACACCAGCGTGTTTTGGTGGAACGATGAAATAGCTGAGGCTCGGCGAGCCTGCCTGAGATCGAGAAGACG
Organism: Scaptomyza flava; assembly: GCA_030179655.1. Lineage (NCBI taxonomy): Eukaryota > Metazoa > Arthropoda > Insecta > Diptera > Drosophilidae > Scaptomyza > Scaptomyza flava. The sequence goes on along the minus strand of JARNME010000495.1, from coordinate 498,569 downwards.
CTTTCAGCGAGCAGCCACACGAGGGTCGGGGGAAACTCGCTCGATGCAGCTTGAGTTTAAGGCCGCAAGAAAAGTGCTAAGGAACACCATCAAAGCCAGCAAAAAGGAGTGTTTCCTTAAGCTGTGTGACTCAGCCGACAAGGACCCTTGGGGAAGAGCCTACAAGATGGTCTTCAAGCGTGTCAGCCAAGGCACTAACAACGCGCCTATGGAGCTAGTTCGCATGAAGGAAATTGTGGCGACTCTGTTTCCTCAGTGCGCGAACCCGCTATCGTCAGCTGGCGCGGCTTCCATCCATGAAGGTGTTTCTCCAGTTTCTTTGGAAGAAATGCAGCTGGCAGCACGGAAGCTATCAGCCAATAAAGCACCTGGTCCCGATGGTGTCCCTAATAGGTGCCTGCATCTAGCAATCATGCTCCAGCCAGAATTGTTTGCCCAGATGTATACCAAGTGTCTGCGAGAAGGCATCTTTCCGGACAGGTGGAAGGTGCAGAAACTCGTCCTGCTGCCTAAGCCAGATAAGCCTCCTGATGACCCTTCAGCATACCGGCCTATTTGTCTCATTGACAACAGTGGCAAGGTCTTCGAGGCGATCATAGCTGCTAGGCTGGATGACGCCGTGCAGAATGCTGGAGGATTATCACCACTCCAATTCGGCTTCAGGAGGGCGAGATCTACTACCGATGCCATCAGGTCGGTAGTCAGCATAGCCTCAGAAGCGATCTCAGGCACCCGCTGGCGCTTTGGCAATAAGCAGTACTGTCTCGTAGTGACCATTGACGTCAAGAACGCCTTTAACTCCGCGAATTGGAGCTACATTTTGGATGCCCTGGGGAGTTTTAGAGTGCCAGACTACCTCGTAGCAATCGTGAGGAACTACTTTGACAACCGTAGGCTGCATTACCATACAGATGAGGGGGAGAAGGAGTACGCCGTTTCTGCAGGTGTTCCACAAGGATCTGTCCTGGGTCCTCTCCTGTGGAATATCATGTATGACGGGATACTACAGCTTCAGTTGCCGGATGGTGCAAGCGCTATTGGATATGCGGACGACGTCGCTCTGGTGCTTGTAGCTAAAGACCTACGGCAAGTTACAGAGCTCTGCGATTGGTGCTTAGACGCAGTGACGCGGTGGCTGTCGTCTGTTGGTCTTCAACTGGCTGCCCAAAAGACGGAGGCGGTGCTCATCAGCAGCCGAAAAAAGGTGGAGTACGGGGATATCACGGTGGGAGGCGTCACAATGCGGTCCAAGGACTGTATCCGCTACCTTGGTGTGGTCATCGATCGGCGCTTAAACTTTGGCGAGCACCTGGCATTCGTGCATCGGAAGGCAGCTGAATCCGTGCGAGCCCTTGCGAGGTTGATGCCTAATACGCGGGGTCCTAAACAGCAAACGAGGCTGCTGCTTACGAGCGTCCTGAAGTCGATAGTGCTGTATGCTGCTCCAATTTGGGTCGGCGCAACTTCGGTGGCCACCTACATGAAGGGTATCGTGTCATCTTACCGGCTCTCTGCCCTTCGCGTCTGCTGCGCCTTTCGCACAGTCTCCTCGGATGCAGCGCTGGTGGTGGCTGGAATGATCCCAATCCACAGCTTAGCAGTAGAAGCCGCAGCGGTTTTGGAAGCAGCACCAACGGAGAGAAGAGCAGCTAGGGCTGCAGCCCGCGAGCGGAGCCTAGAGGCCTGGCAGCGGCACTGGAATACTTCTGCAAAAGGGCGTTGGACGCACCTATTGATACCAGATGTGCGGCGATGGCTAGAGAGGAAGCACGGGTCAGTCACATTTTACCTCACCCAGCTGCTAACGGGACATGGTTGCTTTAGGAGCTACTTAAAGCGGTTCAAGCACGATGCCAGTTCAGAGTGTAGCTGGTGCGGAGATGGTACGGAGGAGGATGTAAGCCATGTTTTCTTCCAGTGTGGGCGATTCGCCCATGAACGTCTGCAGGTGGAGACCCTGATTGGTCAGCCCCTTTCGCCAACAAACCTGGTGGATCTTATGATAGAGAGGGAGGTGGTATGGAATGCGGTTTGCGGACTCGCAGCTTCTACGATGGCGGAGCTGAGGCGTCTGGAACGCTTAAGGGCGATCGCTTCATAAGCATTGCTTTTGTTTCTGCGAAGCAATGCCTCGCGGCGGTCCCGCAGAGGCTGGCAATGTCTATGATTGTTTTTTTTTTTTTTATTGTATAGTTTAATGTAGGTTATTATTTATTACCAAGGAATAAAAAAAAAAAAAAAAAAAAAACACACACACACACACACAAACACACACACACACACACATGTGTGACGTGAAAAAGTACGGTCGAGTTTTCCTGACGCTCCGTCCTTGTAGTATTTCCACAGTGCTAAACCTAAAGTGAAAACCAATTTTCCAAATTAATAAGCGCGTCAATAGGCTGGGCAACTCACCTGTTGTTCTCATCGCCTTTGCCAATCGCGTTCCTCTACCGGGCGGTTGTGGAGTCTCCCTTAAGCCGCGCGCAATCTAGGGCACTCCAACTGGTGTGAGTGGAAATACTACACGTAAACATTACACGTATTGCACACCCCAACTTCGTGATGTGCTGCTTGTGCTTACAAGTGTTTTAGAAATACCACAGTGTCAGCTGATCGCGAGTACCAGGGCTGTGTTTGGCTGTGCCAGCTGAGCGAGAAGCGCTAAGCTACCCTCACTTGCTAATCATAGGTGGCGCCAACACGAAAAGAGGTGTCTCAGCTGTGAGTGGTTCGTGGACAGGGTGCAAGTGCAAACAATATTTTTGTTGCATACTCGCAAGGATTTTGCGATAAGCGCTGCATAGCCAACAGGCGCACCACTTGTCGATTTCTCCAGTAGGAAACTCCAAGCAGATTAAGCAGAAGGCCACGGTACCGGCTATTACCAACCCCCCTCCGTTGCGGCGGTGCTCTGTGAGGCTCTGGTGACCGAGTCGAGGCGGTATTACCTCCACCGGTTAAAAACCTTAGGGAAACCTTTGGTCAACGCGGGACTGCTTGTAGATCTACAAGTGAGTGGAGACAAGTGGTTATAGTGGAAGGTATTGTGCGCCGCTCGGCATTGCCGAGGTCTCCCCCCCAGGGGAGTGCGCTACCCCCGGTGCGCAGCCTGGTAGCTCCAGGTGACATGCCTGCACCTGCGGCGGCCAGTCCACCCCAGGGGAAGAAGCCAGAGAAGGAAGATGTGCAGCTGGGTGCCATCCTGAACGGCCTTAATGCCCTTCTGTTCGGGCAGCGGCACGTAAACCAGCTGATGAGGGACCAAGCAGCGAAGGCACTTAAGCTATACAAAGTCTGCTCTGGCAGAAGCAAGACAGCTCCCAGTGATAGCGCGGATACGGCCACACAGACGTCGCCGATTGCAAAGCTGCCTACTAGAGTAGCCGATAAAGTGCAACAGCAGAGTTGCGGTGCTGCGAGGAGTACAGTGACTCCCAAGAGGCGGCGCGAGCTCGAGTCAGGGCAGCGAGCTACGCCCTCAAAGAGGAACAAAACTGGCAATGCAAGTCCAGCGGCTTCGGAGTCGGTTCCACGGAATACGTGCCAAACGGCTCAGCGAAAGAAATCTAGCAAGCTAGCCGGTAAGGCATCTGGCAAGCCACATACTTAGAGCAGATCGGATGCACTGGTAATAAGTACCAGCGAGCTTTCCTACAGCGAAGTTCTGTCGCTAGTTACGCGCAGAAGCGACGGAAAGCTCAACGGAGTCCGCGACAAGGTCTCCAAAGCTCGTCGCACAGCAAAAGGTTACCTGCTACTGGAGCTGAATGGAGTAGGCCTGTAGTGTACAAGGCAGCTCAAGGACGAAGTGGAGCTTGTGCTGGGCAAGAGTGCAGTGGTTCGCTCATTTACCGAGCAGACTCACTTCGCCATTCGGGACCTGGACGAGTTAGCCACTAAAGAGGAGATAGTGACTGCGCTGTCAGCGCAGGCAAACATACCAGCCGACGCCTGTATATTCAAGAGCATTCGACCTGGATATGGTAATACACAGGTGGCTCAGTTTTCAGTACCAGCAAATCTGGCAAGCAGCATTACTGCCCTGCGCACAGTTCGCATTGGCTGGACCAGCTGCGTCATTCGCCAGCAGGAAGCGCGCACGCGGTGCTACCGCTGTCTGGAGATAGGACATACCGCAAGCAGCTGCCGTAACCCCGTGGATAGATCCCAGTGCTGCATCAGGTGTGGAGTTACAGGCCACAAGGCAGCGAGTTGCAAGAGCGAGGTGGCGAAGTGCTTCATCTGTGTTGCAAAGGGCAGTGCCTCATTCAGCCACCAGGCGGGCAGTAATAGATGTCCGCTCAGTGGAAGCGTACTTGGTCGTGCAAGATGAAGTTCATACAGCTGAACCTTAACCATTGCGCAGCGGCCCAGGACCTGTTGTCGCAAACAGTGCGTGAACGCTCTGCAGACCTTGCGGTGCTAAGCGAGCCATACCGGCTTTCTGAGAGCCCTAGATGCGCTTCGGACATAACTGGAAGAGCGGCTCTATGGTCCTGCGGGATTGACGGGACTCCTCTGGTAAATGTACATCGGGACGAAAACTACGTGCGCGCGTCGGTGGGCGGCAGTCTACCTACCCCCCAGTCTGCAGCTATCAGAGTTCGCTAACAGCCTGGACTCCCTGGTAGCAGACGCAAGAGGCCGTCACCCGATCGTCATCGCTGGAGATTTCAACGCGTGGGCAGAGGAGTGGGGCAGCTCGTCAACCAATGCCAAAGGACGGGGGTTGCTGGAAGCGTTCTCTCTCCTCGATGTGGCGCTCCTAAATCATGGAACGCAGCACACGTTCAGCAGAGCTGGACTGGGTTCGGTCGTTGACATAACATTTGTCAGTAGCTCGCTCTTCAGTTCGTCCACCTGGAGCATCGACGACTCCTTCAATGCAAGTGATCCCGTTGCCATATGGTGTACCGTTGGAATACGCCCGGATCACGGTAATACTCCAGCTCACCACTGGCCTAGGTATCGTGTCGAGACGCTAGACATGCGGACTTTCAGTGCCCATCTGGAGTCTGCTGTGACCTCTGATAATACTGATAGCACCGATGACGTGGTGGACAAAACGATGCGGATGCTAAGCCGTGCCTGCGATGATAGCATGACTAGGAGCAGAAGGTACCAGAGGCACCATGCCCCAGTATACTGGTGGAACGAGGAGATCGCTGAGGCTCGAAGCGAGTGCAACTATGCTAGACGCCGCTACCAGCGCTCACGTGGATCGCTGCTGTTCCATGAACGCCAGGCGGAATTCCTCCCCAGTAGGAGACGCTTCCAGAAGCTTATTAAAGAGGTTGAAGCCCAGCAAGTCACCTGGCCCAGATGGGATTCCCACCCGAGCGCTCAAGCTAGCAATTGCGCTCCGCCCAGATGTCTTCTCGAGCATGTACAACAGCTGCCTACGAAGCGGAAAGTTTCCAAACCGCTGGAAAATTCAGCGCCTGGTCCTCCTACCGAAGCCTGGCAAAAAGCTCGAAGATCCAGCTGCATATCGTCCGATATGCCTGATCGATACTGCGGGCAAGCTACTGGAGCATTTGATTTGCACCCGGCTCAATAACGCCATTGCTGCTGCTGGTGGAGTTTCACCGCAGCAGTATGGCTTTCGCAAAGCGCGATCTACGCTGGACGCTATCGGCAAGGTAGTCAAGATAGCTTCGGGAGCTATAGCTGGATGTAGATGGAAATGCGGCGCCAAGAAGTACTGCCTAGTGACAACGTTGGACGTCAAAACTGCCTTCAATACGGCTAAATGGGGCTGCATCCTAGAGGCTCTTGAGGCGCTAAACGTGCCGGAGTACCTACTAAGGATAACAAGGAGCTACTTTAAGGATAGAATCCTAAGGTATGATACCTGCGAGAAGATGGAGGAGCACGAAAATTCTGGAGGCGTGCCACAAGGGTCGGTACTGGGACCTCTTCTGTGGAACGTCATGTATGACGGCGTTTTTCGGCTGTCAATGCCAGACGATGTTCAGCTGGTGGGCTTTGCTGACGATGTGCAATAGTGGTTGTCGCCAAGGATCTCAAGGTAGTAGAGGAAAAGTGCAACCTAGCCATCTCGAAAGCCATACAGTGGCTCTCCTCAGTAGGACTGCAGATAGCACCCCAAAAAACAGAGGCAGTGCTCATTAGCAGCCGAAAAGCGGTGGAGACAGCAAACATAATCGTGGCTAACACTGCAGTCAGGTCCTAGATACCAGGCTATGCTTCAAGGAGCATTTGGAGTACGCAAGCACAAAGGCCGCCTTAGCAAATCGTGCGATCTCTCGTATCATGCCAAATACGAGAGGTCCGAAGCAATTTAAGAGACTCCTTTTAACCAGCGTCATAAGAGCGACAATGCTGTATGCGGCGCCGATATGGCAATCAGCTTGCCGCTTTGAGAGCTACACCCGCGGACTGAGAGCCACTCACCGTCTTGGAGCGATCAGAGTTTGTAGCGGCTTCAGAACCATCTCTGATGACGCATGTCTGGTCCTGGCTGGAATAGCCCCCATAGCCGAGCTGGCTAGGGAAATCTCGGATATCTACGAGGGAACTCATGGCGAGGAACTTTCGGATCCCCAGAAGCATGAAGTGCGCACAGTGGCCAAAACGCGCACTTTGGAAAACTGGCAGAGGCAATGGGATGCGTCTAGCAAAGGGCGTTGGACGCATAGCCTCATCCCGAGCATTTCAGCGTGGCAAAACCGGCGGCATGGGCAGCTCAACTACTACACCACCCAACTCCTAAGTGGTCATGGCTGCTTCCGTGAGTACTTGCACCGACTTGGGCATGAGAGTGCAGCGTTCTGTACCTCCTGTGGTGATAGGTTCGTAGAGGATGCCGAACACGTCTTGTTTCACTGCGGACGGTTTACCGGGCTCCGAGATGAGCTGGAGAGGGCTTTCGGCTGTAGCATCGAGTTGGACAACCTGGTGACATTGATACTGGCCAGCAACGCCAATTGGGAAGCATTCAGCGCGTTCGCGGCAGTCATGACCAATCTGCGTAAGGCTGATCGCGAGCGAAGAGGGCAAGAGGATTAGGTGGAACATAGGCATTGGTGACGCATTACCTAACGGCCGTACCGCCAATGTTATGTTTCGCTTTTATTACCTAATAATAAGCCACTGTATATATAGGATAAGCAATAAAGAAAAAAAAAAAAAAAAAAACACACACACACACATGCGCAATACAGGTAACAATTATCCTGCCCACTTTTAAAATAGGAAAGTGTCACAAAAAAGAGTGACGCGCCCAATAACTGTAGCAACCAATAGAGTGACGCGCCCAAAAACCTGTTGCTTTCAATGGAGTGATGCGACCAATACCTGCTGCTTCAAAGAACGTCATTTTTATCTATCCAAGAGTTGTACGCATTCGAGAACCCTAACCATTTAACGAGTACCTGCCCTTTTCGTTTTTCTATTATTTTCTCAACTAGGTAAGTGTGCGGAAACTTTGTTTTTGATAGTTCCTCTTTATAAAAACCGTCTTTCACTTCGATAGTAGGGTATGTATTTTGTATTTTTGTAACTTGGAAAATTTCACTTGTCCAGTTTGGGGTATACCCTTTCTCAAATAAATGTTTATGTTTACTTATACGCACATAGTCATTTACTTTGAATTTGCTACCACCAAATATTTTTAAGTGACTGTAAACAGTATTTAATAACATCTGTTCATTTGAGGAATTCACTTTTATAGGTGGCATTTTAATTGTTCTATGATATTGATTATTGTACTCTTTAATCAACCGCTTATACATTTCGATCCAATTATAAGTTCCATTGAAGCTAAACTCTCTCCACATCATTTCCTTTAAAGTTATATTAAAACGCTCAACAATCGATGCCTTAAGTACACTATAGCTTGAGTAATGATTAATGTTATGTTTTTTTACACAAGTTTTTAAAATCAGTATTAAAAAATTATTTTCCATCATCCGTTTGTAAATTCTTAGGAATTCTATTCCCTTTAAAAATGCCCGCGAACGCTTGTGTGACTTCTTTTCCAGATTTTGACTTCAATGCTACTCCCCACGCATATTTGGAAAACGTATCAATGATTGTCAATAGAAATCGATATCCCTTATTAGATGAGGAGTACTTTCCCATTTCTACTAAGTCTGCCTGCCAATGATCATCGATTCCCTTCATTGCAACTCTTCTTCGCTTAAAATTTGTACGTGCAGGAGCATGTAATTCTTTCACTAATTGCCGTTTGCTCATATTGGAATGTAGCACGTCTTATTGGTTTTATTTTATTTATTAATTTTTTTTATTTCCTTTATAACGTAGTACAATGTTGTTGTTTACGACGTCTTTTTTTATTGTGTCGAGAGAAAAATTTTGAGAAACAAATCTTTTTCACCATAGGTGCCTTTTCCATCAGTATCGTAATCCATACTATCCATATACACTTCCACGATTTAAAACCCATGTTTCTTGATGTAGTAATAATCAAATGAGATATAACCAACCGTGGTGGGGGTCAATCAGCATTTAACGGGTTTTGATAAATTGCATTTACTTATATATCATTTTTATTTATTTACTAATATTTTTCTTTCGTTTTTGTTACGTAGGGGTACAGGCACCTCATCCGCTGTTAATATTTATTTTTAAAATGGTAGGATTCTCAAAACAGCCAATTACAAATGTAAAATATTTATCAAGTATTTCTTTCAAATTTTCGATACTCTTTATAGTATTGTTTAAGTTCTCTTGAAATAAATCAAATTTTTGGCTTCTCTCTCTTATTAATAATAATGAGATGGTGTGCTCTATATCATTTTTCACTAGAATTAATACTCGATCAACGTTTTCTTTTATAACCAAGTCATTCGCCTCCTGCGGTTGTATACAACTTATGATTCGTTTTTTCTATATATTTAAATTTCCATCCTCATCAACGATAAAACCCACTAATCTTTTTCCATTTCTGTGTAAATACTCCAAATGCTTCCTATCGCTTGAGTAGTGTCCAAACTTATCTAGAGTCATATTGACATCGATCTGATTTCACAATTGGTTTTTTTCTTGATGTAACTGCTTGCTTACAAACTCATTATTACTGTTTATTCTTGAAACGATTTCATTGCTAACTTTGTTAACATCACCTAATAACTTAGTTACTTCGTTAGTTATTTCATTCATTTTGCTTTCCATATCCTTTAACTTATTATTTCTTTGTTCGACTAATTGAGTAATATAAGCCGTTTGACTTTTTTTAATTCAAATACCTTAACATCAACATATTCTTTGATTACCAAATCATCGATATTTATGGGGCTGATTGAATTTTTAATGCGTTTGTTTTGGGCATTTAGGTTACCATCCTCATCAATATGAATCCCACTCACAGCTTCAATCCCCCTTTTCAACTTCTCTGAGCGTTCTTTATCGTTCGAGAAATGACCAAACTTGTCAAGAGACATATTAATAATAAGAATATTTAATGAGTGTGTATCATATTTATTAAAAAATTATGTTTGCCTCTCGCAACTCTTCAATGATCGATACAATTTCATTATTATGACTACTGTTACCAGCTGCCTGTGAAGCGATCAAAAGCTTAAGTCTATTTACAATTTCATTAGGATTATCCCAGTAAACATAATTTGGTTTATTCTTTTTGAGTATCATAAGAGTTCCGCCTTTATGTGTAGATTTTTTATTATTCAAAGGTGTAGACACTGCACTTGGCTCAACAACTTTCGGGAAAAGTTTTTTTATTATATCAGTATACTTTTTGGAGCGATTACCCTTTAGTGCTTCATTTAACTGATGATTTCTTCTGTGAGCATTTGTTTTTGACAAGATTTCCTTATATGCATCCAGATCCAATTGGTTATGAGCATGTGGATTTTTTAAAAAGATTAAAGAACACAATCCAGGAGTAAGATTCAACTTTTCACCCGTTTCCAGTTCTAGTCTTTTGTTGCTTTCGTTTATTTTAGAGCTGCCTAATTTAGTTTCTCCTTTATTTTTAATTGGTCCAAACGCTTTATCAAACTGTCCCTCACGCTCTAACTCATTTAGACTGAGATTAAAACTATCATCACTTACTACATTTGACTGATTATAATCTTTATTGCCTGCTGTAGCGAGGTTAGTTAGCTTTGTTCACTCGATATAAGCGAATCATGCAATGACTGTTTTTCATCAATTTCCCCATCTATTGCGTCATAAAATTCGCTAGTATTATTTTCATTCTCTGCCACCTCATTTACACTTTTATCTTTTTCTTCTTTTTTGATTCGGGGGTATGGCTTAATTTCCCTATTTCCTTTAATAATCTTTTTGAGTGGTTCTGTTATAGGCTTAAATGTTTCCTCCAACTGGTATTCATTTGCGGCTTTACCTAATTTAATACTTCGTAATTTTCTTTTTAACGCGTTTCTTGTTTTTGTTAGCTCCTGTAGTACATGCTCAATCATTTTAATATATTTATGATAGTAAACCAATAAACTTGATCCGCGAGCGTAAAAGAGGGTGGTTTTAATAACAGCTTGTTCTGTCCTTGTTTTACTGTTATATTGTTGTACTTTTTCATAAACAGCTTGTTGTTTTGCTGTTATTTTTTATGTTTTTCAGAAACAGTGTTTTTTTTTGCTGTTTTTTTTTTATGTTTTTCAGAAACAGTGTGTTTTTTTTGCTGTTATTTTTATGTTTTTCAGAAACAGTGTTTTTTTCTGTTATATTGTTGTTATTTTTCATAAACAGCTTGTTGTTGTTTTGCTGTTATTGTTTAAGCTTTTCAGAAATAGCTTGTGGTTGTTTTGCTGTTATTTGTTGTTATTTTTCATAAACAGTTTGTTGTTGTTTTGCTGTTATTTTTTTTGTTTTTCAGAAACAGTGTTTTTTTTTTGCTGTTATTTTTTATGTTTTTCAGAAACAGTGTTTTTTTCTGTTATTTGTTGTTATTTTTCATAAACAGCTTGTTGTTGTTTTGCTGTTATTTTTTAATTTTTTGGTTTTCAGAAACAGTGGGCTTGTTATATGTGAACTAATCAGATACTCCAAACAAACTGAGATAGTTTAAAGACAATATTTATATATATACTCAAAAATTATAAACGATACCGCATTCTCTTTTTCTTACATGTTTCGGTAAGGAGTTTCTCATATAAACCCCTCTAAAATGTGGGATACATTTGCGTGCGAAGTTTATAATATCAATGTTCGAAAGCGGTTTATTGGGCAACTCATTCATAAAAAATTAATTTTTTTATTTGTGGTTATACCAAAACCTTTTTGATACGGTTTTAAATAGAGTCCAATACCTAAAGCAATGGCTTCCATTTTTCTATTATGACGTTTATTCTCTTCTAGCTCTTTTTTTAGCACACTTGGCATTATTAATGCTTTTAGCAATAGCTGCTCCACCAGATTCCATTCCTCCTAATGCACTGAGCGCTGTCAAGATTGGCACAAGTGGTAAAAAAAACCTCCAATTTTAGGAACGTTGATTACTCTAGGAATAACAACTTTTTTTTTCTTATTTCCAATGGTCTTCGACAAAGCTTTTCGGGCTACTTTAATCGCAGCTTGAATGCCAAGTGGTTTTTCTTTCTTTAACACTCGGGTTGCGTCTCGAACGATATTCATACAATTTTTCTTGTTTTTACATGACTTTTGGAGGCCCATACCAAATTTTTTCTTGGCTTTCATTGCGTTTGTAACGAAATATGCAGAAGATTTTTCACCGAGAGTACTATCAGATGCTTTTACACGCTCCCACGCTCTTTCCAGATCTTTATATTTGGAATAGGCTATATCGTGCTCTCTACAAGCGGCATACAAGGGATTTATTCTTTTGTCACCACGTGCTAGACGAGCTTTAAGCTTTGTTCTTGGACCACAAAACTGATATCCCGGTATGTGCAGCTCAACTGGTAGGGAGTTTATTATTTTATTAACAATACCTCTTCCTAGGTAGAGTGGTGGTTTGTTACTAGTAGTTTTATAAAAGCGCAACACCATTTTATTTGTTGTTTATTCTTCAATGAGATTTTAGCAAGTAACGATCTACTCAAAAGAGTAACATTAATATGCGTTTAATCAAACAAAAAAATGACATAGAAGTAAAAAATATCGATTATAAAAATGGTTATGTCAAACAACTTAGACATAGTAGCTTGTTACCCAATTCAATACGAGCTCTAATTGTCGGACCTTCAAATTGCGGGAAAACCAATGTTATGATTAGTTTAATTGAAAGCCCTAACGGATTAAAGTTTGAGAATATTAAATATATTCAAAGTCATTATATCAGCCTAAATATGAATATTTATTATTATTTATTTATTTATTAATTTATAGTCAGCTAAGAGCAGCTGACATTAAAATGAATCAAAATTTAATTTAAATTAAAAATAATTAAAATAATTAAATTAAGTAAAATATAGAATACTATATATAAATCTGAAAAAATAATTAGAAGATAAAGTTAAAGCTCTGGGAAATTCAATAAAAAATTGAGCAGTCCAACATTTGTTGCGAGGATTGGAAAAAAACCCAGAAAAACCCAATCAGACCAGCGTTAGATTAGTAGTTAGAGGTTACGATTAGATAAAGCAAAAAGGATCGATCTTTTTAGTACTGGAGTTGAGGCCTCCAAGGAGACAAGAGAATAAAGTTTGTTATAGTCAGAACATATAACACGAAATGGTTCATGAATTAAATAGTTGCTGAAGCAACGATCAAGGCTAAGGGGTAAAAAGTTACGTGAGGATCTAACCAATAAAAGGAATGGGTTATTTTACATTTTCTGAAAATGAAAAGGTTGTTGCACCCAGCGATGCCAAAAAGAACTCTATAATGATTTTTGATGACGTCGCATGTGAAAAACAGGATAATATTCGAAAATATTTCTGCATGGGCAGACATAAAAGTATAGATGCGTTCTATTCGTGTCAAACGTATACACGCATCCCAAAGCATCTTGTGCGTGACAATGCAAACCTAATTATTATGTTTAGGCAGGATGAAGTCAATATGAAACATGTGTACCAGGATCATGTTGGCGTGGATATGACGCTTGACTCATTTAAGAATATTTGTCAATTTTGTTGGAGAGAAAAATATGGATTTCTATTAATAAGTAAAGATGATCCACTAGAAAATTGACGTTATAGAATGCACTGAGCGCTGTCAAGATTGGCACAAGTGGTAAAAAAAACCTCCAATTTTAGGAACGTTGATTACTCTAGGAATAACAACTTTTTTTTTTCTTATTTCCAATGGTCTTCGACAAAGCTTTTCGGGCTACTTTAATCGCAGCTTGAATGCCAAGTGGTTTTTCTTTCTTTAACACTCGGGTTGCGTCTCGAACGATATTCATACAATTTTTCTTGTTTTTACATGACTTTTGGAGGCCCATACCAAATTTTTTCTTGGCTTTCATTGCGTTTGTAACGAAATATGCAGAAGATTTTTCACCGAGAGTACTATCAGATGCTTTTACACGCTCCCACGCTTTTTCCAGATCTTTATATTTGGAATAGGCTATATCGTGCTCTCTACAAGCGGCATACAAGGGATTTATTCTTTTGTCACCACGTGCTAGACGAGCTTTAAGCTTTGTTCCTGGACCACAAAACTGATATCCCGGTATGTGCAGCTCAACTGGTAGGGAGTTTATTATTTTATTAACAATACCTCTTCCTAGGTAGAGTGGTGGTTTGTTACTAGTAGTTTTATAAAAGCGCAACACCATTTTATTTGTTGTTTATTCTTCAATGAGATTTTAGCAAGTAACGATCTACTCAAAAGAGTAACATTAATATGCGTTTAATCAAACAAAAAAATGACATAGAAGTAAAAAATATCGATTATAAAATGGTTATGTCAAACAACTTAGACATAGTAGCTTGTTACCCAATTCAATACGAGCTCTAATTGTCGGACCTTCAAATTGCGGGAAAACCAATGTTATGATTAGTTTAATTGAAAGCCCTAACGGATTAAAGTTTGAGAATATTAAATATATTCAAAGTCATTATATCAGCCTAAATATGAATATTTATTATTATTTATTTATTTATTTATTTATAGTCAGCTAAGAGCAGCTGACATTAAAATGAATCAAAATTTAATTTAAATTAAAAATAATTAAAATAATTAAATTAAGTAAAATATAGAATACTATATATAAATCTGAAAAAATAATTAGAAGATAAAGTTAAAGCTCTGGGAAATTCAATAAAAAATTGAGCAGTCCAACATTTGTTGCGAGGATTGGAAAAAAGCCCAGAAAAACCCAATCAGACCAGCGTTAGATTAGTAGTTAGAGGTTACGATTAGATAAAGCAAAAAGGATCGATCTTTTTAGTACTGGAGTTGAGTCCTCCAAGGAGACAAGAGAATAAAGTTTGTTATAGTCAGAACATATAACACGAAATGGTTCATGAATTAAATAGTTGCTGAAGCAACGATCAAGGCTAAGGGGTAAAAAGTTACGTGAAGATCTAACCAATAAAAGGAATGGGTTATTTTACATTTTCTGAAAATGAAAAGGTTGTTGCACCCAGCGATGCCAAAAAGAACTCTATAATGATTTTTGATGACGTCGCATGTGAAAAACAGGATAATATTCGAGCATATTTCTGCATGGGCAGACATAAAAGTATAGATGCGTTCTATTCGTGTCAAACGTATACACGCATCCCAAAGCATCTTGTGCGTGACAATGCAAACCTAATTATTATGTTTAGGCAGGATGAAGTCAATATGAAACATGTGTACCAGGATCATGTGGGCGTGGATATGACGCTTGACTCATTTAAGAATACTTGTCAATTTTGTTGGAGAGAAAAATATGGATTTCTATTAATAAGTAAAGATGATCCACTAGAAAATTGACGTTATAGAAGGGGGTTGGCTGACTTTATTCAAATTTAAAATAAAATAAAATACAAGAAACTAGTATTATTAATTCACTTATCAATAATCTTTCGAAATGGCAACAACACTAACGTTGACGGGTAACAACTCGATTTTAATAGCTAATTATCATCCTCCCATAGAGTTAAGTGGGAGCTATGAATGTGCACTAATTGATTTCCATATGTACAACTCCGTTCCAAATGTGGACTACGATAATAATTTATTCCATATTGGGGAGCATATTTTCGAGGCACCTGTGGGATCATATGAGCTTAGTGATATAAGTGAATTTATTAAAGAGAAAATGAAAAAAAAGATTCAATATATTTTAACAAAGAGCGTTCCATTGGCCAATTATTTGGATTTAATAAAAGATAACTAAAGCCACGCATATATCAGATCAACCTGTCGAAATTTTAAAAGTATATACAATTCGTCTGGAATGTAACATTGTAAGCGGTTCATATGTAAATGAGGTATCAAGTCATGCCCTGCATGAGTTTGCACTCAACGTTCCGCCAGGCTTTAAATTGAGTGAGAAACCAAATAACCTTATTTATTTGCCAGTTAATACGACCGAGCTACAGTCATTAATAATACGGATCGTTGGTCAGAACGGAAACTTGGTTAATTTAAGAAAAGAGGTTGTGACACTTCGCTTACACTTGAGGCGACGATAATGATTATTTATAATAATAAAAACGTGTGCTATCCACCCCCATCGAGCACTTTGAGTTCTACTATAGAAGGATACAGGTCGGCGACAAAAGTACTAACACCTGAGAACAAATTATTTTTAAAGTCTCTGGGTCTAAAAATAAAAAAAATAATGAGTAGTGTATTGAATGTTCGAGAGAAAGCCTATTCGGATGAGAGTATAATCAAGAAAGAATATTATACTTAATCTCCCTATCTACAAGCATTTAAAAGCAATGACGAAGTTAGGATTACTATTCAGAATCAGGACTTATATGTATTGCCTTGTGAGAGCTTTATTAATGTTGAAGGCACAATTTGTTTGGCAGATAACTCGCTTGCTGTAGATGGAAAACTTAAAAACAATTGTATGAGTTATCTCTTTGACGAGGTTCGCTATGAATTAAATGGAATTGAAATTGACCGTACTCGATATGTTGGTATTTCAACAATCTTAAACAAGTAAGAAGGCTCTAGTCGGGAGAGCCCGACTAGAAGATACCCTGAACCCAGTTGCAATAAATATATTTAATTTATATAAGACTTTGGTACACTGGCTTAGCTTCCATCGATTAAGTTCAATATTTCCGGTGTTTCTCAACCGATTTGGACAAAATTTTCAGAAAAGTTCTATCATTATCCATTATTTCAACCCTCATTTTTAGATTTTACAAATTCGATATTTTATTGTTATCGATATTATGTGTATATCGGAAACCAGAATAGTTATCGATAATTTGAAGCAAACTTGTTCTGCTCATGGTATAGGAGAACTTAAATACAAAATCTGAAGTCTGTAGCTCTTGTAGTCTCTGAGATCCACGCGTTCATACAGACGGACAGACGGACATGGCTTTATCGTCTCGGCTGTTGATGCTGATCAAGAATATATGTACTTTATAGGGTCGGAGATGCTTCCTTCTGCCTGTTACATACTTTTGCACAAAACCATTATACCCTTATTTACCCATTTTATGGGTTAAGGGTATAAAAACTACGCTTCCTTAAACAAGACGGAGAGCGCTGCATGTTAGAGAATTCTGGCTGGTTCAATGGAAATGATAGACAGCTGTCGAACGGATACTTTAATTTTTCTATACCTCTTAAATACTTACTTGGATTTGCTGAAGATTATAACAAGGTCTTACTAAATTGTAAACATGAGTTGATATTACTCATGACTAAAAATATGGAAGATGTATACTACACTAAAATTGGAACTAAGGAGTATAAGCTAAATATTTCTAGCATTGTATGGAAAATACCACATGTCACTCTGAGTGATGAAAAGAAGTTACAAATGTTTAGTCTCACTAAGAGTGGAGGCTCACTTCCACTTGCATTCCGCAGTGGGGGTTGTTATCTGAATCCAACATTACCAGAAGGCACACAGCATGTTTGGAATGTTAAGCTAGCAGCTAATAGAGAACGCCCTCGATTTGCGATAATAGCTTTTGTAGTGGATGATAAACTAACACATAATCATTTGAGGAATTTAAAAGTTGATCTTAACTCGGAGAACTTTCCGTACGATGATATGAACATAAATTTTAAGCATGAACGATACGCAAGTTTATATGATATGCATACAGGATTTCAAGCAAGCTACTATATGAAGGAATCTGAGCCATTACTAACACCTATAGAGTTTAAAGAGAAAGCACAAATGATTGTTGTAGACTTGTCACATCAGAATGAAACAGTTAAAACGGGGCCAATCGATGTAAGAGTTTCGATAGATCTAGAAACTGTTAGTGTAAAAAATACTAAGGTATCTTGCCTGCTTATGCATGATCGATTAGCAGAGTATTCACCTTTGACTGGAATAGTTCAACACATCGTTTAAAACCAATTTAATAGAGAATCAAGTTGTAGTTGATATTCATTCAAATTAATTATGTGAAATATTATGTACCCCCTCTTAATTAATAAATTGAAACATGATGAAATTAATAAGAAAATAATTTTTATTTTATTTAAGTATACTAGCATAAACATTTTCATTTCAGATACCTCAAACTGAGAGTTTTCTAAGATAAGAAATAATTTAAATAAATTATTTAGTGCACATTGATTGACTATTTTCTTGGGTATTCTACAATTTGTAAAGAAGTTTGGATATTGTGCTAAGCTCTGTTCAAGATTTATATCTATTATTTTTGTGTGAACAAATTTACTTAAGAACTCTTTTTTAACACGCTTATATTAGCTTCACTTGTATGTATGTTTGTTTGTATGTATGTCACTCTCCTTTGGACTAAAAGCAAGTGGCTTATTACTGTCAGTATATCCCACTTTCTCAAGTTCGTTCGTTGGCCGAGCGGTCTAAGTTGCGGGTCTTCGCTCCCGGACTTACCGATCGTGGGTTCTAATCCCGTCCACGGCCGAAAAAAAAAAATTGTTTTTTTTTTTAAATCTGCACCATGTTCATGTTCACTAGAACTTACAAATTTTTTTTTTCAATAATTAATAGAACTTAAAATTAAAAAATAAATATAGTTTAAAAACTAAAAAACACGCTTATATAATACATAGAACTAAAAAGTGAAAAATAAATATAGTTAAAACAAGTGGAAACGTTGCAGTCGGACGCGACCGACTGCGGTATACTCGATACCAGTATTAAAAATTTTGATGCCCATCCATGTGGGATGTCAATTGCTATCTTCATACCACATTTGGTGACTCTAGCTCGAAGTTTGTATAAAGTGGGGAAAGGGGGGCTGGGGGCGGTATGGGTAAAATTGCATCCAAATTTTTGATGCAGATCTTTGTGGAATGTCAATTGCTATCTTCATAACAAATTTGGTGACTCCAGCTCAAAGTTTGTAAAAGTGGGGAAAGGGGGGCTGGGGGCGGTATGGTTGGGCGTGGCATTCAAATTTTTGGTGCAGATCTATGTGGGATGTCAATTGCTATCTTCATACCAAATTTTGTGACTCTAGCTCGAAGTTTGTATAAAGTGGGGAAAGGGGGGCTATGGGGCTGGGGGCGGTATGGTTGGGCGTGGCATCCAAATTTTTGCTGCAGATCCTTGTGGAATGTCAAATGCTACCTTCATACCAAACTTGGTGACTCTAGCTCAGAGTTTGTATAAAGTGGGGATAGGGGGGCTGGGGGCGGTATGGTTGGGCGTGGCATCCAAATTTTTGCTGCAGATCCTTGTGGAATGTCAAATGCTACCTTCATACCAAATTTGGTGACTCTAGCTCAAAGTTTGTATAAGGTTGGGAGAGGGGGGCTATGGGGCTGTGGGCGTTATGGTTGGGCGTTGCATCCAAATTTTTGCTTCAGATCCTTGTGGAATGTCAAATGCTACCTTCATACCAAATTTGGTGACTCTAGCTCGAAGTTTGTATAAAGTGGGGAAAAGGGGGCTGGGGGTGGTATGGGTGGGCGTGGCATCAAAATTTTTGCTGCAGATCCATGTGGAATGTCAATTGCTACCTTCATACTAAATTTGGTGACTCTAGCTAAAAGTTTGTAAAAAGTGGGGAAAGGGGGGCGAAATGGGTGGGCGTAATGGGTGGGCGTGGCTCCAAAACTTTGATGCAGATTTTTTGGGGTCGTTACCAACTATCTTCCCACCAAATTTGGAGGCTCTAGCTCCACAACTCTGGAAGATACACGCATTCCCGTTTTTGACGTTTTTAGGGGGTCATTATCACTTATCTTGGCACCAAATTTGGTGGCTCTAGCTCAAAAACTGTGGGAGATATAGCCATTTCTAATTTCAAAATGTGGGGGGGCTGGGGGCGGGATGGGTGGGCGTGACTCCAAAATTTTTTATGCAGTTTTTTGGGGGTTGCTAGTAGCTATCTTCTTACCAAATTTGGTAGTTCTAGCTGTAAGGATGTGTGAAATATGTGGATTTATCGGTTTTGAGTTATCGAATTTATCGATTTGCCAGCCCCCCAGTTATCGTAGAAACCCCATCTTGACACTTTAATTTACTATCCCATAGATAAAGAGCATTGGAAAGTTTCAAGCCTCTAGCTTGAAGGGTGTGGAAAAAACTTGCAACCATACGGACGGACAGACGGACAGACACCATGACGGACATTGCACAAACCCAATATACTCTTTACCTTCGGTATCGAGTATAAAAACTAAAAAAAACGCTTTTAGAGCATATCAAACTAAAAAGTTAAAAATAATTTTTCAAATAAGCTTAAAACAATAATAAATGATAAATACTAGCATTATTGTAAAAAAGAGCGTGGGGCGCTTTGTCCATATTTCTCGTACATCGAGCGCCCAACGCTTTTTTTACAATAATGCTATTTATCATTTATTATTGTTTTAAGCTTATTTGAAAAATTATTTTTAACTTTTTAGTTTGATATGCTCTAAAAGCGTGTTTTTTAGTTTTTTTTTAACTATATTTATTAGCTCTTCCTCTTACTATTACAGTTGCGTAACTATTCAATGGCTTTAGTATTTCGCCAAGACTCAGATAAGAGATGTCACATTCAGACCAATCTAAGCCGTCCACATACTGTTTGGTTATCTTTAAGGTTTTCCTAGTCACTTCATCCAGCTCAATCAAGTGGTAGGGTGGTTTAAAGTGAAAAAAATTGGGTGTGACGGACCCAGCTTACATAAATGCCAACTCTTTGACAAACATCTGTCTTTCGTTTCCAAATACATATTGAAAGTCAACTAAAATACATGAGTTTCTATCTAGAATAACCATTTTACCTCTAGCGTTAATGATGTACTGAGATATTATACAAAAATCAAAACCTTAAGTATTATGGTTTTTCTTAGTTTTTTTTTAGTTTGAAAAAGCAGATAAGAGAGGATGGATACGCTTCACTTAAAAAAAACCAAAAATTCAACGAAAATTCAAGATCATGAAATTATTTTTGGATTTAAGTACTTTGTTAGTTTAGAGCTTAAACTAAAGTGTGGGTTTTCTACGACTAGAGATTTTACACCTATGGTTTGGCTGCAGCAACATAAACGTAACTTTATTGGATTGCAAAAAGAGGAGTGGATTCAAGTATTAACTTTTAAGGAGTACATCCAAATGAAACTGGAGCACTTTGACTTGTTAATGCCAGATACAATAATTGAACATCCAAAGCTCGAGACCGTTAAGTGTCATTTTAAAATCCGAAAATCAGATAGGCAACAAATATTAATACTCAATCAGTACGGTAATAGAGTTGAATTTGATAGTGACTCATGGAGGACGCTTATAAGATTAGGAATTTTTTTAACAACATTTTTGTGTTGGAACACGTTATTGAAAAATCAAATAAAGAACATATATTATAGCTATATTATTCCAAAGTGTGTAGAGATGCGTAAATATAGTATACAACTTTCAGATTTAGAAGCAACTTATGATTATGAGTCAGAAATTGATCTTACTCGGCTATTGTTTGAAATTTCAAAAAAGATGGGTAAAGAAATAAAAAGGGATGTTAATATTTTAGGACACAATTTCATCATAATATGAAACTTAATGAAAAATGAAATGCTTTGAGTGACAATAATCATTTAAGTCAGTCTTTAATAAACGTTTGCCGAGTATACTACAAAATGGAGCTCAATTCTAACTTTGGATTTAAAACAATTGTCAAGAAAATCGATGATTTTTTAAAAGAGTTTGAGGAAATGATTTTTCCTGAACATCATGAATTGCTTGAAGAATATCGAGAATTTTTCTTGGCGTACGAAAACTGCCATCTGGTTGCATCCAAATTTGGCGAGCATCTTTCAGCGTGCAGCTGGTCATCCGATTTAACTACAGAGGGAGTCGACACAAGTGGATGCTTTTACTATAGCATGCGTCTGACAAGGCTAGAACGCCTAATGGCAAAATATAAAAATTTAAACAAAAGAATTAATAAACAACGTTTAAGCCAATAAGGTATATAATGTATGAATACTGGATTATTTAAAAATAAATATTAAATAGCATACATAGAAAGATGAATAATAAATAAATAAATAAATTAAAATACTTAAACCAAACTATCTCTTTTATGCGTTTTGAAGTCAATGCAGGATATACGATTTTCCTAGCACTTGACCAAAATAAAAGCAGGTATATATATAATATCAAAGGTTAGAAAGGGATGGCGCTAAATATTTAAATATCAAGCCCAAAGGATTGGAAAATAGTTTTCATATTAAGGACGGTGGGGACCAATCAAAATCGTATAAGGGGCGTGGCTTATTAAATTAATACAAGCAGGATCAACTTCCCCCTCTAACACACATTCTCCTTCTAACACTTTCGCCCTATAACTCTTTCCACCTCTAACACACATTCTCCTTCTAGCACTTTCCCCCTCTAGCTCTTTCCCCCTCTAACATACATTCTCCTTCTAACACTTTCTCTCCCTTACTCTTTCCCCCTCTAACACATTTTATTCTTAATCAACAAGTATCAATACTCTTGCTTAGAAGCAATGTATTGATGCTGCCGCTGCTGCTGCTGCTGCTGCGTTCGCAGAACCCCAGTACATCGGACAAGCGTTCGCTTTTCTCTATTATCTATCCTTTCTTCCTTTGCACACTGCTACTCATGATCATAAACATTCATTTTTTGACGTGTGTTGCAGGTTTATAATGCCACGCACGTCAAAGAGGCGCCCTCTCGATTCCAGATCCTTTGATCACTACTACTCATGACCATAAACATTCATTCATTATTGCTTGCTTTCAGGTTAACAATGCAAACAGGCGCCCTCTCGACTCTCTCTTATCTATCCTTTCTTCCTGTGCACACTGCACCTCATGACCATAAACAGGTTTACAATGCCACGCACGTCAAAGAGGCGCACAATTGACTCTAACACTAGTTAGGTAAATAGCCAAATCTCTTCCTCTGATCACTGCTTCTCACAGATGCTGCTGGTAAAGTGGTGGCCTAGGAATGTTAATCCTTTGTTCTCCACCCTAGTCTTATCAAAAGAGGGACACGATCATGGGAAAAAAAGGGTCATAAATTATAATATTGTAGGGGACAAAAAACAAGGGGGCGATAAAAGGGTCATAAAATTTAATGGGGTCATAAATTGTCGGCATCCTTTTGAGTTAGAATCCCCATTCTCCTACTACTGAGATGCTTCCTTCTACCTGTTACACACTTTTGCACAAAACCATTATACCCTTTTTTACCCATTTTATGGGTATAATAACGGTAAATACGCTAAGAAATAAATAAACAGTAGACGCAATAGTCGCAGCGAATATTTTGTGAAATGAAATTATGCGGTTTTTTTTTAGTTTTTTTTCTCATATCTCAGAAACCGTTAAGAATGTTAAAGTAATTCCTTTTGCATTGTCTTTCGTTAACATAAATAAACGAATACTTTGGTGATTTACTGTACGTATGCCTCCACTTCTGCAATACTGCATGATGACTAAACATTAGTCTACAATACCCCTTCTGTCCTAAGCCGATTTCGATTTATTATTTTCTTAGACTTTCAATATTTTGTAAACAAATTTTCAAAGTCCAAGATTCCTTTCATCATATAACAAGTGTTTATCGGTAACAGAAAAAGTTATCGATAATTTGAAACAAACTGGTACCGCCAATGGTATAGAAGAGCTTTTATATTAATTCTCCGAAACTCCGAAATTGACTCGGCCCATACACACGGACGGACTTGGTTGTATCGATTCGGCTGTTGATGATCAGACTAAGGCCACGCACTGAGCGACGCTCTCTCGAGCGATGTCAGCGAGCGATCGCTCTGGGTGAAGTGGCCACATGTCGAGCGACGTCGCTTAGGTTGTTTACTTATTAAAATGCCTTCATCAAAATTAATTATGAAAAGTTTGTGCAAGAGCCGTATTTGCCGTTACAGGCAATTAAAATATTTGCAAAACCAATTGAGCAAGGTTGAGAGCTTTACAGATAAATTCAATGAACGGCTATCAACTGCCCGTAAATGTATTGAGTTTGGTATAATAAGCAAAAAATGGCGTATATTGCAAAAAGAAATTGAGACAAAACCAAGCACAGCTATAAACATAATAAAATGTGCTTGCATTTTTTCATAATTATGTAAGAGAGAGGGATGGAGATTCGGATCTTGATTACATAAACACAACAACAGAAATAAATGTTGAACTAATTGCTCCAAGAAGTGTTATTGGTACTGAAGAACATTCGCAATCCAATGAAGCGGACAATTAGCAATAAATGTCAGAAACGAGTTAACTGAATATCTGTGGGATTTCAGTCATTAATTTTCATATTTGTCAATAACACTTCTTGGAGCAATTAGTTCATCATTTTTTGCTGTTTCTAGAGTTTTTTTTTGTAAAAGCTGCATTTGCACCAAGGTATATTTCGTTAGTAGCCTTATAAATAAATTTTAAGTGTTATTTAATCTATACATATAAAAGATTTTGTCCTGATGATAATGGAAGAGCCACAGCCTAAACGAAAAGAGCTAGAAGGCTGAAATTTTCACACAATTTTCCATGCAGGTAGGAGGTGAGCACTAAGAAGGGAATTTTTATTTGGACAACTCCTTCAAGTACCTCCCATACGATTTGGAGCACTTTTTACCCATTTTAAAAATCAAATTACAATTACAACAAGTACCCATTCCACTACTGTCGCCTGATTGTCGCACAAGCTGAGGGTTTGATCGCGAGCGAGAATACAAAAACAAAACAAATGGCACTTCGCACAGTGCATATTCTTTTTTTTTTTCAAATATGTGTGCCTTTGACAATTGATTTACGACCCAAGTAGCGTTTGTTGTTGTTGTAAGTGTTGTTGTTGGGCCCGCACTGCTACTTTTTGTTGGTGTCATTGATTTTAAAAAAACAACAACAACATAACAAAACTTGGTGCGTCTAGAAAAATTTCCCACACCAGAATATGTTTTGGGGGTGGATTCGCCTCCTTGCTGCTTATATGACTTAGACAAAACGTAACACACTAAAATTATTGATATACAATTTTGAATAAGCAAAGGGCGTTCACATAAGCGCGTGTGTTGCTCTTATGATAATCAGATAATTTGAAATCTCGCTCCGATCATGCGCCTTTGTTGTTGCTCATTTAAGTTCACTCTCTATTTTATGTGCGCGCTTTGCATGTCAATCATAAAGTTTAATAACCCTAGCTCCTCCGCACACACTCTAAACTAAAGCTAAAGGCAATATACAATTCACTTAACTGCAGCCTCTTAGATATGTTTTGCATTGATTCAGTGCGTGTAAGGAAGGTAGCGATACTACGCTCTTTGTTTGACTTGCAGAGCGCGAGTTACCTCCGCCAACCTCGCCCCCCAAATCTGCCCTCCAGCAAAGCCTCCGCGTATTGCCTAACAACAGGGCTATACGCGGAAGCTGCTGACCAAGCACAAATGCAGAGACACTTCGTCGTCTACAACAAAATGCCTACACGGCATATTCCCGATCAGCGACTTCAACCAAGCCACTTCACCCACTACAATGTTTCGCAACTGCTGAGTTGCGAACAGGATACATATATAGGGCACACATATACACATACACATTCCACATATTGTAAACACTTAGTTTTAAGTCATATATATTCCGTTATGCAGAATAAAGTCTTTAGTCTAATTCCGACCTTAGAACGACAAACACAAGTTGTTTCTTATTTGGAAACCTTTCTGAGTACAGCAGCAGTCTGGAGAAGGCAGAGTTTATTCATAACTGGCGCAGCCGCAATGGAACCTACACGATCAGGATGAAGATCATAACACTAATTTTAATCTAGTAAGCATCTAGTAATAATCATAAGCAATATATGTACATATATTCATTAGTGAAAGATGAAACAGGATAAAAGAATTAAAGTGAAATCGATAAACGCAAGAGCTTCTCTAACTTCTAAAGAACAGTTACAAGAATAACAAAGAATAAATAAGTGAAAATACATGCGAAACATAAAAGAAAAAAAAAAAAAAAAAAAAAAACGTTTTAATGTGCAAACGATTATATGATCTTGATTGTGAAAAAAAAAAAGTGTATAAGTTAGATGTTCGACGTTCACTGTTCAGGGCGAACGTAAACGTTCGACATCGAACAATTGTACAAGTAGCATACCCCAAGCGAGGCAAAACGTTCGAAGTTCAGTGCGAACACGAACCCGTAGCCAAGCCACATCAAAAGAGATTTACAAGTGTAGAAGGTTTGATGGCCGACGTTCACTGTTCAGGGCGAACGTAAACGTTCGACATCGAACAATAGTACAAATAGCATACCCCAAGCAAGGCAAAACGTTCGAAGTTCAGTGCGGACACGAACCCGTAGCCAAGCCACATCAAAAGAAGTTTATAAGTGTAAAAAGTTTGATGGCCGACGTTTATTGTTCAGGGCGAACGTAGATGCTAGACATCAAACAATTACAATAAATAAGCAGGCATGCATATGCAAACGAAAACAAATACATCTACTCAGCAGTAAACCAAATGTTAGAAGTTCAACGCGAACGCAAGTTAACACTTACTGGCAAACAAAAAAAAAAAAGAATAAATATTAATACATAAATAAAAATATATATAAACAAACATTACAAATCACAGATACTAAAGTCCAATATTCTTTTAGAAACAACCGATAACTTACAACTGCAGTGCGCAGAACCATTTTCACGAGACTTCGTTTTATTTCATAAAAAAAAAAAAAAAATAAATATATATATGTATATATCAAACGAGTATATTACAATACGCAAGTATGAAAACATAATTTATGTTCACTTACGCATTTTAGAACAATTATTAATAAATGCAATCAATTTCAGAAATCCGTTTCATCAATCACAAATGAAGATCTACACCATACACGTACACAACAAATAACAACACCACAGTAAGGCACACATTAAATCTAGAAATACTATTAAGTAATTAATTAAATATTATTAAGTACACGAAATCGTGCATGTATATCACAGACTAAGAACAAGCATACAAACTCCTGTCCGACCTATTAAACGTAGTATTCATGTCGAAAATTGCAGATAAAATTTTTTCCAAGACTAGATCCAAGACAGCCGCTAATCAGTTTGGTGCAATACTTGAAGAAGAGTGTGCACAAATACAAATAAGACAATCTCCAGAAAATTCAATTATGGAATCCGCTGCTAGCTCCCCACCACCACATCAACACCCCATTACCAGCAATGCTATTGACATCTTTAGCTCTTTACGCGTCCCAGATGCAATTCGTATGCTACCGTCTTACGACGGAAACCCTAATACTCTAAACAATTTTATCGACAACGTTGAGGAAATCCTACTAGCCATTAGAGGCACAGACCACACTCCTTACGGTTCAATGCTTCTAAGAGTAATTAGAAACAAAATCGAAGGACAAGCAAATATAATGCTTAACGAAACAGGAACTGTCTTAAACTGGGACGAAATAAAAAACGCCTTGCTCGTTCACTGTGCAGATAGGCGTGACGAACAAACATTAATGCACGAGTTGCATGGACTATTACAAAAACGATTTTCAATACAGAGACTTTATGAACAAGTGACAGCTATTAGGACAACCTTGTTGCGTCTCACAGACACCAAGGACTCCGAACCGATACTCATCAGAACAAAGAAACAGTTCTTCGCCGACACCTGTCTAAACACCTTCTTGACTGGCCTACCCGGCCCATTAGGAGCTACAATACGATCAATGAGACCGATAAACTTACATGACGCATACGACTGGGCTATAAAAGAAAGGGACATTTACATGTTAGACAAGCAACGTAGGCAAGACAGCGATAGACGTTATAGAAACCAACCCCCAAACCCATATAACCGCAACCAAAATTCTAATCGACAAAATAACCAACAGGGCTACAGCCAACAGGGCTACAGCCAACAGGCCTACAACCAACAGGGCTACAACCAACAGGGCTATAACCAACAGGGCTATCATCAACAGAAAAACTATCAGCAGAAAAACAATCAAAGAAAATAGCAATGGCTATCAAAAGAACTATTATCAGGGCGCAAAAAGACAAGGAGTAAATAGGGCTATTAAAGCAGCACCTTATACACAACAAGACAATAGAACAAATTCTAACTTCCATAACATGGAACAAACCAATGAAAAAAACCACAATATTGATGAAGCATCAAATTTTCCAAAACAAGCCTCAAATCCCAATCAGGATACTTGAGTCAGAATAACCACGGACCAATGCTACCATACATAATATTATCCATACAAAATAAAAAACTACGGTTTTTAATAGACACAGGTGCATCAGTCTCGTTCATTAACCCTAACATTTTTCCAGAAACGGAACAAATAATTCTCACAAACCCTTTGGTCATCAAAACAGCACTAAACGTGCACAACTTATACAAAAAAACAACAATGACTCTATTCGAAGAATTCGGCAGCAATCAAAACTTTTCATTAACCTTATTCCATTTTCATGACTATTTTCATGGCCTCATTGGCATGGACATTTTAAAAGATATAAATGCTATCGTCAACCTAGCTGACGAAGTATTACAAACAAACAACTTTACCTTGCAATTACACCAAAAAGCCAACCCAGCCTCTGAAATTCACGTTATAGAGGAATTATCAAAAAATCTAATTCAATTGCCAGTAAACGTTGAAAACGGCACTTTCATTTGTGAAACCATTCAAATCAATGATGAATTGATGATTGCCGGGGGATTGTACGAAGCTAATAATAACGTTAGTGTAATGGTAGTAATAAACTATTCAGAACACAAACAAAATCTCGTTTTAGATACACAATTAAAAGTAAACAAATACACAAAGGACGACTACATAGAATTCGAGCCCATAAAAAACAAAAATATACAGCATAGCCCCAAATCTACTTACAATATACAAAAACTTCAGACCGAACACTTGAACTCTGAAGAATTAACAGCGTTAAAGAAACTCTGTTCTAAATTTTCCAATATATTCTATCAAGAAACAGAAAAATTGACATTCACTAACCTGGTAAAACACAAAATAAGAACAACTGACGATATTCCGATCGCTACGAAACCCTTTAGGTACACCAAAACAGAAAGTAACGAATTACAAAAACAATTAGCCAAATTGCTAGAACAAAATATCATCAAGCACAGCCATAGCCCTTGGAGCGCACCCATTTTCTTAGTCCCCAAAAAATCAAACGAAAACACAAAGAAGTGGAGATTAGTAGTAGACTATAGGAAATTAAATGAGAAAACTATAAAAGACAAATACCCTATGCCAAATATTAACGAGATCCTAGATAGAATCGGAAGAGCCAAATATTTTACAGTCCTAGATTTAGCTTGTGGATACCATCAAATAGAAATGGACACATCTGATTCTTCAAAAACTGCCTTCACGGCAGAAGGGGGTCATTATGAATTCGTAAGAATGCCATTTGGCCTCACAAACGCTCCAGCTACTTTCCAAAGAGTAATGGACAACGTATTAACAGACCTTAAAGGCAAATGCTGTCTGATTTACCTAGATGACATAATAATTTTCTCTCCATCACTACAAGAACACATGACAGACATAGGTAATGTCCTAACAAAATTATCAGAAGCAAACTTAAAACTACAACCTGAAAAATCTAAATTTTTTAGAAAGGAGATAGAATACTTCGGTCATGTAGTTACAAGTAATGGAATTAAACCGAACCCTTATAAAATTAGTGCAGTTAAATCTTTTCCAATCCCTAAATCCCGAAAAGAAATTAAATCATTCCTCGGATTACTAGGTTATTACAGAAAATTTATTAGAGACTTTGCAAAAATTACCAAACCACTAACACAACAATTAAAGGGCAAAGCACCAATACAAACTAACGGCGAATTTACCGAGGCTTTTGACAAAAGCAAAACACTACTATGTAACGATCCTATCTTATGCTACCCCGATTTTAATAAACCCTTCGTATTAACTACCGATGCCAGCAATGTAGCCATTGGGGCAGTATTAGCTCAAGTTCAATCTGGCGCAGAACACCCAGTATCCTACGCTAGCAGGACCCTAACAGACACAGAACTTAATTACTCCACAGTAGAGAAAGAAATGTTAGCCATAATTTGGGCAACCAAATATTTCAGACCATATCTGTTTGGTCAAAAGTTTAAAATCAAAACCGACCATACTTTAAAGAACCAAACTCCAAACTGGTGCTCTGGAAACTACAGTTATTAGAATACGATTACGAAGTAGAATACACAAAAGGGTCACAAAATGAGTCGCATCGAAATCAATATACATAACATAGATACAACTAATTTACAAGACGAAACCAAACTGACGAAAGCCCCATTAAACGAATTCAATTGCCAGACCATACTGAAATTAGGCCCCAAAAATACTAACCAAGTCGAAATTCTTTTTAAAAATAAAATAAGAAGAACAATAACTGAACAGAACTTCTCGGAAAAAAGATTAACAACCATACTTAAAGATAATATGAAAATAAATAAAACATATGCAGTTTTCACTACCGACGAGATATTTTCAATATTAAACGAAACCTATAAGAAATACTTTGCTAAAACTGGACTCTACAAAATACTTAGGAGCAAAACCCTACTTAGAGACATAACCGAACTAAACAATCAGGAACTAGAGATAAAGAATTACCACCTCCGAACAAATCATAGAGGGGTTGACGAAACATACAGCAACCTTAAAAGACAAATATACTTTCCCTACCTAAAAAATAAAATAAATCAATTCATAAATAACTGCGCCATTTTCCAAACCTTGAAATACGACAGACAACCGCAAAAAATTAAATACCAAATAACCGAAGCCCCGTCCGGCCCCCTTTCAATCGTACATATCGATATTTATACAATCAATGCCAAGACAATACTGACCATAATCGACAAGTTCTCTAGATTCGCTTTCGGGTTCACAATTCCAACTAGAGACTGCTTGAATATTGTCAGAGCAGTCAGAAGTTTCATAAACCTTTTCGGCATCCCCAAGAA
Source organism: Scaptomyza flava (assembly GCA_030179655.1). Lineage (NCBI taxonomy): Eukaryota > Metazoa > Arthropoda > Insecta > Diptera > Drosophilidae > Scaptomyza > Scaptomyza flava. The sequence continues at coordinate 468,045 of JARNME010000495.1, read as the reverse complement.
ACTAATATTCGACCAAGGCGCCGAATTCTCAGGAAAACTATTCAAAGATCTTTGTGAACAATATCAAATAATCGCGCACGTCACCTCGTTCCAGCAGTCTTCGAGCAATGCCCCAGTAGAAAGATTACACTCCACTCTGACCGAAATATACCGTATCATCACAGAAAAAAAGAAACAAGAGAAAATGACTATTAATCATGATGATATACTAACGGAAACTTTCATTACATATAACAACATGATTCATTCAGCTACTAAACTGACACCACACGAACTCTTCACCGGACGTACGCATACATTTTTAAAAGATATTGTCTTTAATAACGAACACGATTATTTGAAAGAACTAAACGAATTCAGAGAAAAACTTTATAAAGACATACAAGAAAAAGTACAGAAGACAATTAACGATAGAACGAATAAGCTAAATCAAGACAGAGTAGAACCACAGCCCATACAAATAAACGATACCATATTTAGAAAAGAAAATAGACGAAATAAATTAACACCCAGATTTTCACAGCACCAGGTTGTAGAAGACAATGGCCCAACACTAGTAACCAGAAAGAGACAAAAAATACATAAGTCTAAAATAAAGAAACGAATTAAAAAGAAAAAGTAAAAAACATAAATAAAAACAATTTTCTTTAAATTACAACACCAAACAAGCGCAAATAATAATTGCCAGAATTCCCTCAAATTTTACAGCTTGGGCTACTCATCCGCCCAGAAAATAGGCGTACATTACCCGGCAAAGAACCTCCCATTCGCAAAAATCGACCTTGGCGAAGCAAAAATTATTCAGTCTTTTAAAACTCTAGCACACATAATCGATCTTAACGATTATGTTAAAAACCTACAAAAAATCGAAGAAAATATACATATGATAAAAGATATAATTTTTTCAAAAGAAACCATTAACGTAATTAAAGTAAAAATACAACAAGTATATGAACGTATACACGCACTTACACCAAAAAATAGACAAAGACGTGGAATAGTTAACGGACTAGGAAGTTTAATTAAATCCATTACAGGCAATATGGATGCAGTAGATGAACAAAAAATTAAAGATAAATTCAACAACATTAGAAAAAACCAAGAAAGTCTTACAGATAATGTTACCAGACAAACAATAATAAATAACGAAATCACGAATAGATTTAAGAATATAACAGACCATATTAATAAAGAGCAAGATATAATAAATATCTTTTTTAATAATTATAAGCAAGACATTTTTAGTAAACTAAGCCAAGAACATAACGAAATTCACGTGCTACAATATATTAACAGAATAGCATACAATATCGACATTTTAAACAATCATGTAAACAATATCGCAGAAAGCCTATTACTGGCAAAATTAAAAATAATTCCGAAATTTATATTGAATCATGAGGAAATAGAGATCATCAAAAACATATTAAATGTACAAAAACTTATGGTCGAATACGAAGAACATGTTTATAGACTTATAAATTTAGAAGCTAACAGCCACGATAACTTCATTATATTCAACATTCAAATCCCTATATTCAATCAAAACAAATACACATTAGCTCATGTTATCCCTCTCCCAATAAATAAACGCAAGTTCTTGAATTACAAAATTATATATTGTATAATCAAAAATTAGAAGTAAGATACACTAAAACAAATGCCCGAAAATTCATAACACTTACATATGTCAAAATGAAAACGAAAACAAACACGAAATAAATATCAAATGCATTAAAGATATACTTAATGGACAAAAAACCAAATGCATAACACAAGAACTTACCGGTGAGGAGAATATATTCGAACCTGAAAAAGGGAAAATATTTTTAATCAATGTTAAAAACACTATAATACAGCCGTCATGTGACCTACCTTTCACCATTAACGAAACAGCAATAATTGTAATTAAAAATTGTACCGTAATTATAAATAATATCACATACGACGAGTCTACCATAGAAATCACCGAAAATATAGAACTGTCACTACCTAAAACACAAAATGTTGCCATAGAAACGGTAACAAAACTTAATCTGCAACACCTAAAATTACAAAACATTCAAAGCTTCAAAGAAATAGTTGCAGTAAAGAACGAAACAACTACGCACTTCATCTCCACCTACGTGTGGTTAAGTATCATCACCATAATTGCCGTTATAACAATCACCATCAGGAAGAAAACCATCATACTCACACCACCCGATCCGGTACCACAACAGTTCATTCCGGCCATTCCTTCATTCTGGCCGTCTCTTCACACTAGGGGGGGAGGAGTTACCTCCGCCAACCTCGCCCCCCAAATCTGCCCTCCAGCAAAGCTTCCGCGTATTGCCTAACAACAGGGCTATACGCGGAAGCTGCTGACCAAGCACAAATGCAGAGACACTTCGTCGTCTACAACAAAATGCCTACACGGCATATTCCCGATCAGCGACTTCAACCAAGCCACTTCACCCACTACAATGTTTCGCAACTGCTGAGTTGCGAACAGGATACATATATAGGGCACACATATACACATACACATTCCACATATTGTAAACACTTAGTTTTAAGTCATATATATTCCGTTATGCAGAACAAAGTCTTTAGTCTAATTCCGACCTTAGAACGACAAACACAAGTTGTTTCTTATTTGGAAACCTTTCTGAGTACAGCAGCAGTCTGGAGAAGGCAGAGTTTATTCATAACTCGCGCGCATAGATAAGAGAATTAGCCGAAATAGCCAACAACGAAGGCGCGATTTAAAAATAATTTGTCATCTAGCGCCGAACATGAAAAGCGATGCGCGAGCGAATCTGAAAACAAGAAAACGAGAAATCCCGACTAAAAGATACCCTGAACCCATGTATTAAATGACTTGCAGAAGTGAGTTTTTCTTGACTTTAACTTTAATTTAAAATATCCCCAGTGTTTCTTAACCGATTTGGATCAAATTTTCATGGAAGTTATAAAGTTATCCATAGTTTCAACTTCTATTTTTAAACTTTCTTAATTCGAGATTTTTTCGTTATCGATTCCATATGTATATCGGAAATCAGAATAGTTACCGATAGTTTGAAAGTAGTTATGTTCCACATTTGAAGTCTCTAGCTCTTATAGTGCATACATACGGACATACGGACGGACAGAAGGACAGACGCACATGGCTGTATCGAATCGGCTGTTGATGCTGATCAAGAATATATATATTTTATATGGGGTTGGAGATGCTTCTTTTTGCCTGTTACATACTTTTGCACAAAACAATTATACCCTTTTTTACCCATTTCAGGCTATAAATATAACTGTGAATGCAAAAGATTTGTTGTTGCTGTTTTTGTTTATCGCTTCAGGCTTATTATAAGCCGTTGTATGCACACACGAATTTGAAACAACAAGGGAGGACTAAGAGGAATGCGATTGGCTTAAGAGCATGAAAATGTGTAACTGTAACTCTTTCACTCTCGGGGAATTTAACACATGTTAACTTAGTGTGCCATTTCAGCCGTAGCACCAGCAGCAGCTTCAGCCGCAACAGCAGCTGTTTCAGCCACACCGACGGCAGCAAAAAAAACAACATTTGAAGAAGGCAAAGCTGCGCCAGCAACATATCGTCAACAAGCTGAACAGCCAAATAACAAAAATAAACAAAAGATTAGAATTTATTATTAAAAAACAGAAAAAAAATAGAAATAAAAACGAAAAAAAAATTAAAAGCTTTAAAATAGAATTAAGTAATCAATATAAAAATGAAATTAAAAACTTGCGTAGTGAGTTACAAAAAATGAATATAGAAGAAAATTAAATATTAAAAAAAATTAAAAAAGTTAAATAAACTGCCGCCTTTTTACTTTAAATCATTATACGTTTACTTTCAGAATGTAGGTTTTCTTAAAGACAAAGATGCTATTATCGTTTGTGGAACGACAATTGGATTTGGTTACTGTATGTAAAGTATTTTTTTGTACTAATGTTCTTAAATTTTTAGCGTTTGCAACTCATATTGCAGATTTTGCAACTCTTCTTTGCATTATTTTTTATTTCTAATTTCATTGCTTCGACTTTAGTTTTATTTCGCAATCCATTTTGTTTTTGTTTTTTTCATAATAAAATTTCTTCTTTTATTTTACTTAACAATTTGACTGTGCAGCGGTTTAATGTTTTGTTGCTGGCGCAGTTTTTAATGCTTTTGTTGTTGCTGTGGCTGACGCTGATGCTGCCACTGGTGTGGCTGAAACTGCTGCTGCTGGTGTAGCTGCGGCTGATAGAGCAGTTGCTTCAAAAAATCATAAAAAATACATGCGAATAGATTCTTGAAATTTTTATTTAAATCATTATTAGAATTGTTTGAAGTTATTTTTACATCAAAACATTTTTTGTTTAAGCCCAGGGAGAAAAGTTTCAAAAGTAGACTTTTACTAAAATTGAAATCTTTCAAACGGAAATTAAATGACCTTTCCATCGATACCATACTTTCCATAAAGTAAATTTAAGCATAGGGTAGATTTAACTTTAAGTGTAGTGTAAATACTTTTAACTACCTTTGATATGAATTTAGTACAATCAAGTCGCGCACACATAAATACGTACTTATGTATGTTATGTTTTGACGATGCCGACGCCGCCGCCGCTTAAAAGGCGACGCTGCTGCTTTAGATACGCCGTTTTGTCTGCCTTTGACGCGCGCTGTAGATGTTATTGTTGCTGTTGGTGTATTAACATATTAATTTTTTTTTCTTCTATATATATAAAAGAGTTTGTCTTGATGATAATGGAAGAGCCACAGCCTAAACGAAAAGAGCTAGAAGGCTGAAATTTTCACACAATTTTCCATGCAGGTAGGAGGTGAGCACTAAGAAGAGAATTTTTATTTGGACAACTCCTTCAAGTACCTCCCATACGATTTGGAGCTCTTTTTACCCATTTAAAAAAACAAATTACAATTACAACAAGTACCCATTCCACTTCTGTCGCCTGATTGTCGCACAAGCTGAGGGTTTGATCGCGAGCGAGAATACAAAAACAAAACAAATGCGCAGTGACGCCTTCGCGTCGCACAAGCAAAGTCATAAAAAAAGGTTCGACACTTGCAAAAACGAAACGGATTTCTGCTTCTTAATTATTATGTGCATACACAATTAGTTGAACAATGCGCTTGAAAATAATTTTCATAATTTTATGTACATGTATCACTTCGCACAGTGCATAATCTTTATTTTTCAAATTTGTGTGCCTTTGACAATTGATTTACGACCCAAGTAGCGTTTTTTGTTGTTGTAAGTGTTGTTGTTGGGCCCGCACTGCTACTTTTTGTTGGTGTCATTGATTTTAAAAAAACAACAACAACATAACAAAACTTGGTGCGTCTAGAAAAACGAAGGCGCGATTTAAAAATAATTTGTCATCTAGCGCCGAACATGAAGAGCGATGCGCGAGCGAATCTGAAAACAAGTAAGAAGGTTTTAGTCGAGAAATCCCGACTAAAAGATACCCTGAACCCGTGTATTAAATGACTTGCAGAAGTGAGTTTTTCTTGACTTTAACTTTAATTAAAAATGTCTCCAGTGTTTCTTAACCGATTTGGATTAAATTTTCATGGAAGTTATGAGTATATAAGTTATATCCATAGTTTCAACTTCTATTTTTAAACTTTCTTAATTGGAGATTTTTTCGTTATTGATTCCATATGTGTATCGAAAGCAAGAATAGTTATCGATAGTTTTAAATAAAGTAGATCTGCCTATGGCTTAGGAGAAGTTATGTTCCAAATTTGAAGTCTCTAGGTCTTTTAGTCTTTGAGATTGACGCGTTCATACATACGGACGAACGGACGGACAGACGGACAGAAGGACAGAAGGTCATGGCTATATCGACATGGCTGTTGATGCTGATCAAGAATATATATATTTTATATGGGGTTGGAGATGCTTTTTTCTGCCTGCTCAAAACAATTATACCTTTTTTTTTACCCATTTCATGGTTCAGGGTATAAAAAATTTAATATTTTACGCATCGATTGCTTTCAAGACAAAGTTTTCTTATATTTTGTAGCCACAGTAAGAGAACAGAGAGAAGAACAAAGAAGAAGAAATATGACTGTTTATGGTACTCACTGCAAGCAGCATGCACAGCTGAGGGAATATATGCATGTCTGCATCACAAAGAGCGGCTTAAAGCTTAATCAGCGCGCGCGTCGCTCTTATGACTGCCGCTAGCTATAAAATAATTTGTTATTTTGTTATTTACGCTCACTCTTTTGTTTATGCGCGCGCTTTAGTGCATTTAAAAATCAAATAAAACTAAGCAGTCTGAATATTCTATTAAATTAATATAAGTTGGTATATTCAATTTAATTGAATTCTATACTTTGTATAGACGCTGTAACGTTGTACAGTGAAGTCAATTTTTGACTTATTTTGAAGTATTTATTTAATTATAATACTTAATTTAAATTAAGTTGTTAATTTGTTTTGTTGTTTTTTAAACAAAATTAATAAGTCGATTTTAGACTTAATAATTGAAGCAACATTATATAGTTATCTTCTATTTTGCATATTATATAATAGTTATATAGACGCTGCTTAAGTGCTTTTAAAAATCAAATAAAACTAAGCAGTCTGAATATTCTTTTAAAATAATATAAGTTGGCATATTCAATTTTATTGAACTCTATACTTTGTATAGACGCTGTAACGTTGTACAGTGAAGTCAACTTTTGACTTATTTTGAAGTATTTATTTATTTATAATACTTACTTTAAATTAAGTTGTTAATTTGTTTTGTTGTTTTTTTTTTTCAACAAAATTAATAAGTCGATTTTAGACTTTATAATTGAAGCAACATTATATATAGTTGTCTTCTATTTTGCATATTATATAATAGTTATATAGACGCTGCTTTAGTGCATTTAAAAATCAAATAAAACTTAGCAGTCTGAATATTCTATTAAAATAATATAAGTTGGTATATTCAATTTAATTGAACTCTATACTTACGTATATACACTGTAACGTTGTAACAATCGTTTTACAGTGAAGTCAATTGACTCACAGCCAAATTAAAATATGTCTATTGAAGCTTTAGATATTAGTGGTGTTTTGGTGCCGCATTCAGTTGTTGCCATAATTGGTGATGGAGCCTGTCTTTTTAGATCTATTTCCTACCTTTTATTTGGTAGGCAAGGCTTCCATGGCACCATACGCCAAAATATTGTTGAACACGTTGTAATTAACTGGCAAACTTTTGCTTGCTTCAGCATAAACTTAAATGGAGAGTGTTATAGCTCTTTTGAACAATATGAGTGCGCTATGTCATACTCATATACTTATGGTACTGCATGTGAGCTTCAAGCAGCAGCAGAAATTTTTGCTGTAAATTTCCAAGTTTTTCAGAATGGAAATTTATTACAAGCATTTGGAAATAATATGCATCCTGTAAAAAGATTTCGTTTTACCGGTCCATTAACGAATGGACAGTTTGATGTTTATATTCCTTTAGAGGAAGTATTAACTCAAGATTCTGATACGTCAAGTGAATGTATAACTGAAAATGTTTAAAATCCTGTTAAAAGACGTAGTCGGTTCACCGGCAAAACAGAAAAAAAGGTTAAAAAAAATGTTCATTAGAAAAAAATAGTGATATCAATAGGGGTAAGCGCATAGAAGCATCAAAAAGATTTCAGGTTAACAATTCTGAGGCTCATAGAGTTGCAGTGAGAAGAGATCAGGCTAATAATCCTGAAGCTCATAGAGTTCCAGTGAGAAGACATCAGGCTAATAATCCTGATGCACTTCAAGAAAGGCGTTTGCGTGCATGAAGTGTTAAAGCCATGTCTGGCTTAAACTATGATTTTGAAATAGCTTACAAGTCAGATAAAATTACTCAACTTGGTGGTATGAATTTGATATGCAAATATTGTAATGCCTTAAATTGACAAATGAGCCTTTGGGTATCTGTTGCAAGGCAGGAAAAGTTAAACTTTCACAAAATGAAAGTTTGCCTGATCCACTTAAAAGCTTAATAATTGGTGGACATCCAAAGCATGATCATTTCATTGATCGTATAAGAAAGTATAACAGCTGCTTTCAAATGACTTCTTTTGGAAGTACAAAAACTATAAATGAAAGTTGGTCAACCTTTAATGTCCAAGGACAAGTATATCACCTAATTGGTAGTGTCCAACCTTTGGCAAATGAAGAAATGCAGTTTCTTTAAATTTATTTTGTTGGTCATGATGAAAAGGAAGCTCAACTACGTTGCAAAAATATTTCAAATGTTGATTTAAGCGTAGTAAAGGATCTTCAATGTAAGTTTCATCATCGTAATCGTTATGTTAAAGATCTAAAAATGGCTCTCAATAAAAAACCAACAAGTACTAAAGACTGTAAATTGATTATACATGCTGATCGAACACCCGCTAGTACTAGGGGCTTTACAATGCACCTCAATCAAGCGAAGTAGCTTTAGTTATTGTTGGTCAGCAATTTTAAAAGCGCGATATTATTATTGAAAGTCATAATAATAAATTACATCGTATAAGTGAGGTGCATCGATCATACGATGCCTTACAGTACCCTTTGCTATTTCCTTATGGCGAAGATAGCTATTCAGTGGATATACCACAATGGAATCCATTATTAAAAAAAAGGAACCAAAAAAAAAAGATATCTGCGTTACGCTTTTACAGCTATAAAATAATGATTCGTCAATCCGAGATAAATCATTTAATTTATTGTCGTTCCCTTTATAGTCAATTTTTGGTTGATATGTATGCTAAAATTGAAACAGAAAGGTTAAATTATATTCGCTACAATCAAGCGAAACTCAGAGCAGATAGCTATATACATCTACAAGATGCAATAGGCTAACAAGGTGTTGTCGCAGCTCAACTTGGTCAGATGGTAATTTTACCATCTTCTTTTACAAGCTCTGCACGATATATGCATGAAAAGACTCAAGATGCTATGACATATGTTCGCCATTATGGGCGACCAGATCTTTTCATAACATTCACATGCAATCCACAATGGAATGACATCAAAAGTGTTTTATTACCGGGTCAAAAATCGCATGATCGTCACGATATTATAGCTCGAGTTTTAAATTTAAAAGTTAAAGCTTTAATGTCACCATTGATAAAAGGTTCTTTGTTTGGAAGCGTGCAATGTTTCATGTACTCTGGGGAATGGCAAAAGCGGGGTTTACCACATATACATAAAAATAATACTCTAAACAATTTTATCGACAACGTTGAGGAAATTCTACTAGCCATTAGAGGCACAGACCACACTCCTTACGGTTCAATGCTTCTAAGAGTAATTAGAAACAAAATCGAAGGACAAGCAAATATAATGCTTAACGAAACAGGAACTGTCTTAAACTGGGACGAAATAAAAAACGCCTTGCTCGTTCACTGTGCAGATAGGCGTGACGAACAAACATTAATGCACGAGTTGCATGGACTATTACAAAAACGATTTTCAATACAGAGACTTTATGAACAAGTGACAGCTATTAGGACAACCTTGTTGCGTCTCACAGACACCAAGGACTCCGAACCGATACTCATCAAAACAAAGAAACAGTTCTTCGCCGACACCTGTCTAAACACCTTCTTGACTGGCCTACCCGGCCCATTAGGAGCTACAATACGATCAATGAGACCGATAAACTTACATGACGCATACGACTGGGCTATAAAAGAAAGGGACATTTACATGTTAGACAAGCAACGTAGGCAAGACAGCGATAGACGTTATAGAAACCAACCCCCAAACCCATATAACCGCAACCAAAATTCTAATCGACAAAATAACCAACAGGGCTACAGCCAACAGGGCTACAGCCAACAGGGCTACAGCCAACAGGCCTACAACCAACAGGGCTACAACCAACAGGGCTATAACCAACAGGGCTATAATCAACAGAAAAACTATCAGCAGAAAAACAATCAAAGAAAATAGCAATGGCTATCAAAAGAACTATTATCAGGGCGCAAAAAGACAAGGAGAAAATAGGGCTATTAAAGCAGCACCTTATACACAACAAGACAATAGAACAAATTCTAACTTCCATAACATGGAACAAACCAATGAACTACACAATATTGATGAAGCATCAAATTTTCCAAAACAAGCCTCAAATCCCAATCAGGATACTTGAGTCAGAATAACCACGGACCAATGCTACCATACATAATATTATCCATACAAAATAAAAAACTACGGTTTTTAATAGACACAGGTGCATCAGTCTCGTTCATTAACCCTAACATTTTTCCAGAAACGGAACAAATAATTCTCACAAACCCTTTGGTCATCAAAACAGCACTAAACGTGCACAACTTATACAAAAAAACAACAATGACTCTATTCGAAGAATTCGGCAGCAATCAAAACTTTTCATTAACCTTATTCCATTTTCATGACTATTTTCATGGCCTCATTGGCATGGACATTTTAAAAGATATAAATGCTATCGTCAACCTAGCTGACGAAGTATTACAAACAAACAACTTTACCTTGCAATTACACCAAAAAGCTAACCCAGCCTCTGAAATTCACGTTATAGAGGAATTATCAAAAAATCTAATTCAATTGCCAGTAAACGTTGAAAACGGCACTTTCATTTGTGAAACCATTCAAATCAATGATGAATTGATGATTGCCGGGGGATTGTACGAAGCTAAGAATAACATTAGTGTAATGGAAGTAATAAACTATTCAGAACACAAACAAAATCTCGTTTTAGATACACAATTAAAAGTAAACAAATACACAAAGGACGACTACATAGAATTCGAGCCCATAAAAAACAAAAATATACAGCATAGCCCCAAATCTACTTACAATATACAAAAACTTCAGACCGAACACTTGAACTCTGAAGAATTAACAGCGTTAAAGAAACTCTGTTCTAAATTTTCCAATATATTCTATCAAGAAACAGAAAAATTGACATTCACTAACCTGGTAAAACACAAAATAAGAACAACTGACGATATTCCGATCGCTACGAAACCCTTTAGGTACACCAAAACAGAAAGTAACGAATTACAAAAACAATTAGCCAAATTGCTAGAACAAAATATCATCAAGCACAGCCATAGCCCTTGGAGCGCACCCATTTTCTTAGTCCCCAAAAAATCAAACGAAAACACAAAGAAGTGGAGATTAGTAGTAGACTATAGGAAATTAAATGAGAAAACTATAAAAGACAAATACCCTATGCCAAATATTAACGAGATCCTAGATAGAATCGGAAGAGCCAAATATTTTACAGTCCTAGATTTAGCTAGTGGATGCCATCAAATAGAAATGGACACATCTGATTCTTCAAAAACTGCCTTCACGGCAGAAGGGGGTCATTATGAATTCGTAAGAATGCCATTTGGCCTCACAAACGCTCCAGCTACTTTCCAAAGAGTAATGGACAACGTATTAACAGACCTTAAAGGCAAATGCTGTCTGATTTACCTAGATGACATAATAATTTTCTCTCCATCACTACAAGAACACATGACAGACATAGGTAATGTCCTAACAAAATTATCAGAAGCAAACTTAAAACTATAACCTGAAAAATCTAAATTTTTAAGAAAGGAGATAGAATACCTCGGTCATGTAGTTACAAGTAATGGAATTAAACCGAACCCTTATAAAATTAGTGCAGTTAAATCTTTTCCAATCCCTAAATCCCGAAAAGAAATTAAATCATTCCTCGGATTACTAGGTTATTACAGAAAATTTATTAGAGACTTTGCAAAAATTACCAAACCACTAACACAACAATTAAAGGGCAAAGCACCAATTCAAACTAACGGCGAATTTACCGAGGCTTTTGACAAAAGCAAAACACTACTATGTAACGATCCTATCTTATGCTACCCCGATTTTAATAAACCCTTCGTATTAACTACCGATGCCAGCAATGTAGCCATTGGGGCAGTATTAGCTCAAGTTCAATCTGGCGCAGAACACCCAGTATCCTACGCTAGCACGACCCTAACAGACACAGAACTTAATTACTCCACAGTAGAGAAAGAAATGTTAGCCATAATTTGGGCAACCAAATATTTCAGACCATATCTATTTGGTCAAAAGTTTAAAATCAAAACCGACCATACTTTAAAGAACCAAACTCCAAACTGGTGCGCTGGAAACTACAGTTATTAGAATACGATTACGAAGTAGAATACACAAAAGGGTCCCAAAATGTAGTAGCAGATGCCCTGAGTCGCATCGAAATCAATATACATAACATAAATACAACTAATTTACAAGACGAAACCAAACTGACGAAAGCCCCATTAAACAAATTCAATTGCCAGACCATACTGAAATTAGGCCCCAAAAATACTAACCAAGTCGAAATTCTTTTTAAAAATAAAATAAGAAGAACAATAACTGAACAGAACTTCTCGGAAAAAAGATTAGCAACCATACTTAAAGATAATATGAAAATAAATAAAACATATGCAGTTTTCACTACCGACGAGATATTTTCAATATTAAACGAAACCTATAAGAAATACTTTGCTAAAACTGGACTCTACAAAATACTTAGGAGCAAAACCCTACTTAGAGACATAACCGAACTAAACAATCAGGAACTAGAGATAAAGAATTACCACCTCCGAACAAATCATAGAGGGGTTGACGAAACATACAGCAACCTTAAAAGACAAATATACTTTCCCTACCTAAAAATAAAATAAATCAATTCATAAATAACTGCGCCATTTTCCAAACCTTGAAATACGACAGACAACCGCAAAAAATTAAATACCAAATAACCGAAGCCCCGTCCGGCCCCCTTTCAATCGTACATATCGATATTTATACAATCAATGCCAAGACAATACTGACCATAATCGACAAGTTCTCTAGATTCGCTTTCGGGTTCACAATTCCAACTAGAGACTGCTTGAATATTGTCAGATCAGTCAGAAGTTTCATAAACCTTTTCGGCATCCCCAAGAAACTAATATTCGACCAAGGCGCCGAATTCTCAGGAAAACTATTCAAAGATCTTTGTGAACAATATCAAATAATCGCGCACGTCACCTCGTTCCAGCAGTCTTCGAGCAATGCCCCAGTAGAAAGATTACACTCCACTCTGACCGAAATATACCGTATCATCACAGAAAAAAAGAAACAAGAAAAAATGACTACTAATCATGATGATATACTAACGGAAACTTTCATTACATATAACAACATGATTCATTCAGCTACTAAACTGACACCACACGAACTCTTCACCGGACGTACGCATACATTTTTAAAAGATATTGTCTTTAATAACGAACACGATTATTTGAAAGAACTAAACGAATTCAGAGAAAAACTTTATAAAGACATACAAGAAAAAGTACAGAAGACAATTAACGATAGAACGAATAAGCTAAATCAAGACAGAGTAGAACCACAGCCCATACAAATAAACGATACCATATTTAGAAAAGAAAATAGACGAAATAAATTAACACCCAGATTTTCACAGCACCAGGTTGTAGAAGACAATGGCCCAACACTAGTAACCAGAAAGAGACAAAAATACATAAGTCTAAAATAAAGAAACGAATTAAAAGAAAAAGTAAAAACATAAATAAAAACAATTTTCTTTAAATTACAACACCAAACAAGCGCAAATAATAATTGCCAGAATTCCCTCAAATTTTACAGCTTGGGCTACTCATCCGCCCAGAAAATAGGCGTACATTACCCGGCAAAGAACCTCCCATTCGCAAAAATCGACCTTGGCGAAGCAAAAATTATTCAGTCTTTTAAAACTCTAGCACACATAATCGATCTTAACGATTATGTTAAAAACCTACAAAAAATCGAAGAAAATATACATATGATAAAAGATATAATTTTTTCAAAAGAAACCATTAACGTAATTAAAGTAAAAATACAACAAGTATATGAACGTATACACGCACTTACACCAAAAAATAGACAAAGACGTGGAATAGTTAACGGACTAGGAAGTTTAATTAAATCCATTACAGGCATATGGATGCAGTAGATGAACAAAAATTAAAGATAAATTCAACAACATTAGAAAAAACCAAGAAAGTCTTACAGATAATGTTACCAGACAAACAATAATAAATAACGAAATTACGAATAGATTTAAGAATATAACAGACCATATTAATAAAGAGCAAGATATAATAAATATCTTTTTTAATAATTATAAGCAAGACATTTTTAGTAAACTAAGCCAAGAACATAACGAAATTCACGTGCTACAATATATTAACAGAATAGCATACAATATCGACATTTTAAACAATCATGTAAACAATATCGCAGAAAGCCTATTACTGGCAAAATTAAAAATAACTCCGAAATTTATATTGAATCATGAGGAAATAGAGATCATCAAAAACATATTAAATGTACAAAAACTTATGGTCGAATACGAAGAACATGTTTATAGACTTATAAATTTAGAAGCTAACAGCCACGATAACTTCATTATATTCAACATTCAAATCCCTATATTCAATCAAAACAAATACACATTAGCTCATGTTATCCCTCTCCCAATAAATAAACGCAAGTTCTTGAATTACAAAATTATATATTGTATAATCAAAAATTAGAAGTAAGATACACTAAAACAAAATGCCCGAAAATTCATAACACTTACATATGTCAAAATGAAAACGAAAACAAACACGAAATAAATATCAAATGCATTAAAGATATACTTAATGGACAAAAAACCAAATGCATAACACAAGAACTTACCGGTGAGGAGAATATATTCGAACCTGAAAAAGGGAAAATATTTTTAATCAATGTTAAAAACACTATAATACAGCCGTCATGTAACCTACCTTTCACCATTAACGAAACAGCAATAATTGTAATTAAAAATTGTACCGTAATTATAAATAATATCACATACGACGAGTCTACCATAGAAATCACCGAAAATATAGAACTGTCACTACCTAAAACACAAAATGTTGCCATAGAAACAGTAACAAAACTTAATCTACAACACCTAAAATTACAAAACATTCAAAGCTTCAAAGAAATAGTTGCAGTAAAGAACGAAACAACTACGCACTTCATCTCCACCTACGTGTGGTTAAGTATCATCACCATAATTGCCGTTATAACAATCACCATCAGGAAGAAAACCATCATACTCACACCACCCGATCCGGTACCACAACAGTTCATTCCGGCCATTCCTTCATTCTGGCCGTCTCTTCACACTAGGGGGGGAGGAGTTACCTCCGCCAACCTCGCCCCCCAAATCTGCCCTCCAGCAAAGCCTCCGCGTATTGCCTAACAACAGGGCTATACGCGGAAGCTGCTGACCAAGCACAAATGCAGAGACACTTCGTCGTCTACAACAAAATGCCTACACGGCATATTCCCGATCAGCGACTTCAACCAAGCCACTTCACCCACTACAATGTTTCGCAACTGCTGAGTTGCGAACAGGATACATATATAGGGCACACATATACACATACACATTCCACATATTGTAAACACTTAGTTTTAGGTCATATATATTCCGTTATGCAGAATAAAGTCTTTAGTCTAATTCCGACCTTAGAACGACAAACACAAGTTGTTTCTTATTTGGAAACCTTTCTGAGTACAGCAGCAGTCTGGAGAAGGCAGAGTTTATTCATAACTCGCGCGCATAGATAAGAGAATTAGCCGAAATAGCCAACAACGAAGGCGCGATTTAAAAATAATTTGTCATCTAGCGCCGAACATGAAAAGCGATGCGCGAGCGAATCTGAAAACAAGTAAGAAGGTTTTAGTCGAGAAATCCCGACTAAAAGATACCCTGAACCCATGTATTAAATGACTTGCAGAAGTGAGTTTTTCTTGACTTTAACTTTAATTTAAAATATCCCCAGTGTTTCTTAACCGATTTGGATCAAATTTTCATGGAAGTTATAAAGTTATCCATAGTTTCAACTCCTATTTTTATACTTTCTTAATTCGAGATTTTTTCGTTATCGATTCCATATGTATATCGGAAATCAGAATAGTTACCGATAGTTTGAAAGTAGTTATGTTCCACATTTGAAGTCTCTAGCTCTTATAGTGCATACATACGGACATACGGACGGACAGAAGGACAGACGCACATGGCTGTATCGAATCGGCTGTTGATGCTGATCAAGAATATATATATTTTATATGGGGTTGGAGATGCTTCTTTTTGCCTGTTACATACTTTTGCACAAAACAATTATACCCTTTTTTACCCATTTCAGGGTATAAATATAACTGTGAATGCAAAAGATTTGTTGTTGCTGTTTTTGTTTATCGCTTCAGGCTTATTATAAGCCGTTGTATGCACACACGAATTTGAAACAACAAGGGAGGACTAAGAGGAATGCGATTGGCTTAAGAGCATGAAAATGTGTAACTGTAACTCTTTCACTCTCGGGGAATTTAACACATTTTAACTTAGTGTGCCATTTGCGTATTGCTTCATTTCATTTCTAAACGTAACATACAACAATGAACGCGCATAATTATTGGGGTGCTTTGCCTGCTTTGGCCCTGCCACAGTACTATATGCAGCCGCTGCAGCCTCGGTTTAAGCAGCTGTATCAGCAGCTGCCGCAACAGAGTTCTCAACAGCAGCAATTTCAGCCGCAGCACCAGCAGCAGCTTCAGCCGCAGCACCAGCAGCCGCTGCAGTTTCAGCCGTAGCACCAGCAGCAGCTTCAGCCGCAACAGCAGCTGTTTCAGCCACACCGGCGGCAGCAAAAAAAACAACATTTTAAGAAGGCAAAGCTGCGCCAGCAACATATCGTCAACAAGCTGAACAGCCAAATAACAAAAATAAACAAAAAATTAGAATTTATTATTAAAAAACAGAAAAAAAATAGAAATAAAAACGAAAAAAAATTAAAAGCTTTAAAATAGAATTAAGTAATCAATATAAAAATGAAATTAAAAACTTGCGTAGTGAGTTACAAAAAATGAATATAGAAGAAAATTAAAAATTTAAAAAATTAAAAAAATTAAATAAACTGCCGCCTTTTTACTTTAAATCATTATACGTTTACTTTCAGAATGTAGGTTTTCTTAAAGACAAAGATGCTATTATCGTTTGTGGAACGACAATTGCATTTGGTTACTGTATGTAAAGTATTTCTTTGTACTAATGTTCTTAAATTTTTAGCGTTTGCAACTCATATTGCAGATTTTGCAACTCTTCTTTGCATTATTTTTTATTTCTAATTTCATTGCTTCGACTTTAGTTTTATTTCGCAATTCATTTTGTTTTTGTTTTTTTCATAATAAAATTTTTTCTTTTATTTTATTTAACAATTTGACTGTGCAGCGGTTTAATGTTTTGTTGCTGGCGCAGTTTTTAATGCTTTTGTTGTTGCTGTGGCTGACGCTGATGCTGCCACTGGTGTGGCTGAAACTGCTGCTGCTGGTGTAGCTGCGGCTGATAGAGCAGTTGCTTCAAAAAATCATAAAAAATACATGCGAATAGATTCTTGAAATTTTTATTTAAATCATTATTAGAATTGTTTGAAGTTATTTTTACATCAAAACATTTTTATACTCGATACCCAAGGTAAAGAGTATATTGGTTTTGTGCAATGTCCGTCATGGTGTCTGTCCGTCTGTCCGTCCGTATGTATGCAAGTTTTTTCCACACCCTTCAAGCTAGAGACTTGAAACTTTCCAATTCTCTTTATCTATGGGATAGTAAATTAAAGTGTCAAGATGGGGGTTCTACGATAACTGGGGGGCTGGCAAATCGATAAATTCGATAACTCAAAACCGATAAATCCACATATTTCGCACATCCTTACAGCTAGAACTACCAAATTTGGTAAGAAAATAGCTACTAGCAACCCCCAAAAAACTGCATCAAAAATTTTGGAGCCACGCCCCCCCCATTCCGCCCCCAGACCCCCCGAATTTTAAAGTCAAATAAGCCTATATCTCCCACAGTTTTTGAGCTAGAGCCACCAAATTTGGTGCCAATTTAGCTGATGATGACCCCCCAAAAACTGCACCAAAAGTTTGGATGCCACGCCCACCAATACCGCCGTAGCCGCCCCCAGATGCCCCAACGCTTCGTAAAAAACGGGAATGCGTGTATCTTCCAGAGTTGTAGAGCTCGAGCCTCCAAATTTGGTAGGAAGCTAGCTGGTAACGACTCCCAAAAAACTGCATCAAAGTTTTGGAGCCACGCCCACCCATTCCGCCCCCAGCCCCCCTGCATTTTGAAATCAGAAATGGCTATATCTCCCACAGTTTTTGAGCTAGAGCCACCAAATTTGGTGCCAATTTAGCTGATGATGACCCCCAAAAAACTGCATCAAAAGTTTGGATGCCACGCCCACCAATACCGCCCTAGCCACCCCCATCTGCCCCAACGCTTCGTCAAAAACGGGAATGCTTGTATATTCCAGAGTAGTGGAGCTAGAGCCACCAAATTTGGTAGGAAGATAGCTGGCAACGACCCCCAACAATCTGCATCAAAGTTTTGGAGCCTAGCCCATCCATTCCGCCCCCCTTTCCCCACCTTATACAAACTTTGAGCTAGAGTCACCAAATTTGGTATGAAGGTAGCATTTGACATTCCACAAGGATCTGCAGCAAAAATTTGGATGCCACGCCCAAACATACCGCCCCCAGCCCCCATTTCCCCACTTTATACAAACTTTGAGCTAGAGTCACCAAATTTGGTATGAAGGTAGCATTTGACATTCCACAAGGATCTGTAGCAAAAATTTGGATGCCACGCCCAACCATACCGCCCCCAGCCCCCTTTTCCCCACTTTATACAAACTTCGAGCTAGAGTCACCAAATTTGGTATGAAGATAGCAATTGACATCCCACATAGATCTGCACCAAAAATTTGGATGCCACGCCCAAACATACCGCCCCCAGCCCCCATTTCCCCTTTTTATACAAACTTTTAGCTAGAGTCACCAAATTTGGTATGAAGGTAGCAATTGACATTCCACAAAGATCTGCATCAAAAATTTGGATGCAATTCCACCCATACCGCCCCCAGCCCCCCTTTCCCCACATTTAATAATTTTCGAGCTAGAGTCACCAAATTTGGTATGAAGATAGCAATTGACATCCCACATGGATGGGCATCAAAATTTTTAATACTGGTATCGAGTATACCGCAGTCGGTTGCGTCCGACTGCAACGTTACCACTTGTTTGTTTAAGCCCAGGGAGAAAAGTTTCAAAAGTAGACTTTTACTAAAATTGAAATCTTTCAAACGGAAATTAAATGACCTTTCCATCGATACCATACTTTCCATAAAGTAAATTTAAGCAATGGGTAGATTTAACTTTAAGTGTAGTGTAAATACTTTTAACTACCTTTGATATGAATCTAGTACAATCAAGTCGCGCACACATAAATACGTACTTATGTATGTCGTATACGGCCTATTGTGCAGCCACTGCGGTGTTACAAATGCCTTGTGTTTGGGCATATCGCTGCGAAATGCACCAGCGAAGATGATCGCAGGGGTACGTGCTATAGGTGTGGCGAGGCTGGTCACGAGGCTGGGTCCTGCAGCAAACCGCCATCGTGCTGGCTGTGCTCTAAACAGGGGTCAGGTAACGCGGGTCATACCACGGGCAGCTTCAACTGTCCTGCCTATAAAGTAGCCGTCGGACAGATGAAATGTTAAAGTTTCTTCAGCTTAACCTTAACCACTGCATGGCTGCTCAATCACTTCTGGAGCAGACAACAAAGGAGCTTGGCATTGACATATGCATACTGAGTGAACCGCACCGAGTGCCGATTGCTCCATCATACATCTGGGCGACGGACACTAGCAAGAAGGCCGCGATGTGGGTGTGTGGTGCAGCTCATCAGCTCACCGATGTGCAGCAGTTCGAAGGATTTGTGAGAGCAAGACTTGGCAGTCTGTGCATCTATAGCTGTTACCTTGCGCCCAGCTTGCCACTCACCGCTTTCTCCGCGATTCTGGAGCAGCTAGTAGACGATGCTAGGGGTCGTGGCAGAATTATCCTCGCGGGCGACTTCAATGCATGGGCTCTGGAGTGGGGCAGCGTATCAACAAACACCAGAGGCAGAGTGCTCTTGGAGACGCTTGCTGCACTGGATCTGGCACTTTTAAACAGCGGCAACGATCATACCTTTTCAAGAGCTAGGGCAGGCTCAGTAATTGACCTTACGTTTGTCAGCCCCTCCTTATTCAACGCAGCTCAGTGGGTGATCAGCGACATCTACACAGCCAGCGACCACAATGCCATTGTATGCACACTTGCTGGCCAGCAAGGGCGTAGTGCGCATAGTGCGCCGAACGCGAAACGCTACCGCCAGGAAACATTTGACGCCGCTGTGTTTTCCAGAGCAATCGCGCAGCTATCCACATCGGGCTCCGCTGAATCTCGTGCAGCACAAATGGCTGCGCAAATTTCCTCGGCATGTGACAGCAGCATGGCACTGCGTCGTCCCTACAGGCGTTCCCACAGCCCCACGTATTGGTGGAACGCGGAGATTGACATGGCACGCCACGCCTGCATTAGAGCCAGAAGGCTATGCCAACGCGCAGTCAACAGGCCTCATTTTCCAGCAAGACGTGAGGATTACAAGCGGGCTAGAGGTTCGCTTAAGAGGGCGATTAAGGCGAGTAAGCGTGAATGCTACCTGCAGCTGTGCGACTCTGCTGAGCAGGATCCCTGGGGGAAAGCGTACAAAACGGTGGTCAAGCGCATATATGCTGGAAATCACCACCTGCCTTCCATGGAGCCAGTTAGGATGCAGACCATTGTGGAGTGCCTGTTTCCTCACGGGAGATCGCAGGCCGAGCGCTTAGCGTCATCGCATAACCATGACAACATCGTACCAGAGGTCATCACACCAGAGGAGGTACTTGGTGTAGCCAAAAACATCGCGGCGAACAAATCACCAGGTCCGGATGGTATTCCAAACCAAGCGCTGAAGCTAGCAATGTCATTACAAGCCGAACAATTTGCCGCTCTTTTCAATGCATGCTTGCACGAAAGGACCTTTCCAACCGTCTGGAAAGTGCAGAACCTGTTGCTTTTGCCGAAGCCAGACAAACCGCCGGGGGAGCCTTCATCCGACAGACCAATCTGTCTGTTAAATAACATTGGCAAAGTTTTTGAAAAGCTGCTGGGGGTAAGGCTTAGCAATGCGATAGACATAGCAGGCGGGCTGTCCCCCAACCAGTTTGGGTTTCGCAAAGAGAGGTCAACCATCGACGCCCTAAGCAAGGCGCTATTCAAGGCTCCAGATGGGCAGGAGGAGGGAAAGAGTATTGCGTTTAACTCCGCCAACTGGGAAGTCATCCTCAACGCCCTAGAGAATCTGCAGGTCCCCTCATATCTGCGTGACACAGTTAGGAGCTACTTCGACGGACGGGTGCTGCTCTACCGGACCACTGAAGGCATCAAAGTGCACAATATTTCTGCAGGAGTTCCACAGGGATCGGTTATTGGGCCACTGCTGTGGAACATTATGTACGATGGAGTCTTAAGGCTTAATCTTCCGGATGAGGCACACATAGTTGGATTTGCTGACGATGTTGCTATCGTAGTCGTGCGCAAGGAGCTGGAGCATGCAGAGGCCGCGTGCAATACATGCATTGCCCGTGTGCAGGACTGGCTTAACCAGGCGGGATTGGAGCTGGCTGCGTACAAGAAGGAGGCGGTGCTTGTAAGCAGCCGCAAGACGGTGGAAACAGCGGAAATAGTTGTTGGCCGGACTACGATTCGGTCCAAACGGGCAATCAAATACCTTGGCGTTATGCTGGATACGAGACTATCCTTTAAGGAGCACCTGGAGTACACCGCAGCCAAGGCAGCTGGAGTATGTCGCACACTATCGCGCATAATGCTAAACACGCGCGGGCCCAAGCAGGAGCGCCGCCGCTTATTAATGAGCGTTGTCCGTGCAACGGCTTTGTACGCAGCGCCAATATGGTGGAAAGCCGTTCGGGTTCAAAGCTACTGCCGCGGTATAGGCGCTGCATACCGCCTTTGCGCGATCAGAGTGTGCTGTGCTTTCCGGACGCTGGCATGGTTCCCATCCTTCGATGCCATTGAGTCGGGAGAGTTGGCTAGCCGGTCGGCCGCTACTACAGCACGCGCGAGCCGACTGGCAGTAAGATCCAGCACTTTGGAGAGGTGGCAAGCCCGCTGGAACTCTTCAGAGAAGGGGCGATGGACATTCGCCTTGATCCCACGGCTCTCACCATGGCTCAACCGGGGTCATGGTGAAGTTAATTTTTACCTGACCCAGCTGCTGTCTGGACATGGGTGCTTCCGGAAGTATTTAAGGCGGTTTGGCCACGAGCAAAGCGATGAGTGCCTATGGTGCGGAGAGGGCTTACAGGAGGACGCACACCACGTACTGTTCACCTGCGGGCGGTTCGCGAACCAACGCACCACGCTTGAGCTCGCTTTGGGTGGTCCCATCACGATGGACAATCTAGTGCCAAGTATGCTAGAGTCTCCGGCAAAATGGGAAGCGGTCAGCGCATTTGCGGCAGAGGTGATGAACGAGCTGAGGCGAGTGGAACGACTTAGAAGGACCACTCCAATATAGGTGGTGATTGTAGTATGCGAAGCAATTCCTAACGGACATACCGCATACTGTTATCGCTCCTATACACAAAGCCACATGTATTATATTCTACTCATTAAGTATTATTTATTGTTATAGTTTAATAAAGAATAAAAAAAAAAAAAAAAACTTATGTATGTTATGTTTTGACGATGCCGACGCCGCCGCCGCTTAAAAGGCGACGCTGCTGCTTTAGATACGCCGTTTTGTCTGCCTTTGACGCGCGCTGTAGATGTTATTGTTGCTGTTGGTGTATTAACATATTAATTATTTTTTTCTTCTATATATATAAAAGAGTTTGTCCTGATGATAATGGAAGAGCCACAGCCTAAACGAAAAGAGCTAGAAGGCTGAAATTTTCACACAATTTTCCATGCAGGTAGGAGGTGAGCACTAAGAAGAGAATTTTTATTTGGACAACTCCTTCAAGTACCTCCCATACGATTTGGAGCTCTTTTTACCCATTTTAAAAAACAAATTACAATTACAACAAGTACCCATTCCATTTCTGTCGCCTGATTGTCGCACAAGCTGAGGGTTTGATCGCGAGCGAGAATACAAAAACAAAACAAATGCGCAGTGACGCCTTCGCGTCGCACAAGCAAAGTCATAAAAAAAGGTTCGACACTTGCAAAAACGAAACGGATTTCTGCTTCTTAATTATTATGTGCATACACAATTAGTTGAACAATGCGCTTGAAAATAATTTTCATAATTTTATGTACATGTATCACTTCGCACAGTGCATAATCTTTTTTTTTCAAATTTGTGTGCCTTTGACAATTGATTTACGACCCAAGTAGCGTTTTTTGTTGTTGTAAGTGTTGTTGTTGGGCCCGCACTGCTACTTTTTGTTGGTGTCATTGATTTTAAAAAAACAACAACAACATAACAAAACTTGGTGCGTCTAGAAAAATTTCCCACACCAGAATATGTTATGGGGGTGGATTCGCCTACTTGCTGCTTATATGACTTAGACAAAACGTAACACACTAAAATTATTGATATACAATTTTGAATAAGCAAAGGGCGTTCACATAAGCGCGTGTGTTGCTCTTATGATAATCAGATAATTTGAAATCTCGCTCCGATCATGCGCCTTTGTTGTTGCTCATTTACGTTCACTCTCTATTTTATGTGCGCGCTTTGCATGTCAATCATAAAGTTTAATAACCCTAGCTCCTCCGCACACACTCTAAATTAAAGCTAAAGGCAATATACAATTCACTTAACTGCAGCCTCTTAGATATGTTTTGCATTGATTCAGTGCGTGTAAGGAAGGTAGCGACACTACGCTCTTTGTTTGACTTGCAGAGCGCGCGCATAGATAAGAGAATAAGCCGAAATAGCCAACAACGAAGGCGCGATTTAAAAATAATTTGTCATCTAGCGCCGAACATGAAGAGCGATGCGCGAGCGAATCTGAAAACAAGTAAGAAGGTTTTAGTCGAGAAATCCCGACTAAAAGATACCCTGAACCCGTGTATTAAATGACTTGCAGAAGTGAGTTTTTCTTGACTTTAACTTTAATTAAAAATATCTCCAGTGTTTCTTAACCGATTTGGATTAAATTTTCATGGAAGTTATGAGTATATAAGTTATATCCATAGTTTCAACTTCTATTTTTAAACTTTCTTAATTCGAGATTTTTTCGTTATTGATTCCATATGTGTATCGAAAGCAAGAATAGTTATCGATAGTTTTAAATAAAGTAGATCTGCCTATGGCTTAGGAGAAGTTATGTTCCAAATTTGAAGTCTCTAGGTCTTTTAGTCTTTGAGATTGACGCGTTCATACATACGGACGAACGGACGGACAGACGGACAGAAGGACAGAAGGTCATGGCTATATCGACATGGCTGTTGATGCTGATCAAGAATATATATATTTTATATGGGGTTGGAGATGCTTCTTTCTGCCTGCTCAAAACAATTATACCTTTTTTTTTACCCATTTCATGGTTCAGGGTATAAAAAAATTTAATATTTTACGCATCGATTGCTTTCAAGACAAAGTTTTCTTATATTTTGTAGCCACAGTAAGAGAACAGAGAGAAGAACAAAGAAGAAGAAATATGACTGTTTATGGTACTCACTGCAAGCAGCATGCACAGCTGAGGGAATATATGCATGTCTGCATCACAAAGAGCGGCTTAAAGCTTAATCAGCGCGCGCGTCGCTCTTATGACTGCCGCTAGCTATAAAATAATTTGTTATTTTGTTATTTACGCTCACTCTTTTGTTTATGCGCGCGCTTTAGTGCATTTAAAAATCAAATAAAACTGAGCAGTCTGAATATTCTATTAAATTAATATAAGTTGGTATATTCAATTTAATTGAATTCTATACTTTGTATAGACGCTGTAACGTTGTACAGTGAAGTCAATTTTTGACTTATTTTGAAGTATTTATTTATTTATAATACTTAATTTAAATTAAGTTGTTAATTTGTTTTGTTGTTTTTTAAACAAAATTAATAAGTCGATTTTAGACTTAATAATTGAAGCAACATTATATAGTTATCTTCTATTTTGCATATTATATAATAGTTATATAGACGCTGCTTAAGTGCTTTTAAAAATCAAATAAAACTAAGCAGTCTGAATATTCTTTTAAAATAATATAAGTTGGCATATTCAATTTTATTGAACTCTATACTCTGTATAGACGCTGTAACGTTGTACAGTGAAGTCAACTTTTGACTTATTTTGAAGTATTTATTTATTTATAATACTTACTTTAAATTAAGTTGTTAATTTGTTTTGTTGTTTTTTTTTCAACAAAATTAATAAGTCGATTTTATACTTAATATTTGAAGCAACATTATATATAGTTGTCTTCTATTTTGCATATTATATAATAGTTATATAGACGCTGCTTTAGTGCATTTAAAAATCAAATAAAACTTAGTAGTCTGAATATTCTATTAAAATAATATAAGTTGGTATATTCAATTTAATTGAACTCTATACTTACGTATATACACTGTAACGTTGTAACAATCGTTTTACAGTGAAGTCAATTGACTCACAGCCAAATTAAAATATGTCTATTGAAGCTTTAGATATTAGTGGTGTTTTGGTGCCGCATTCAGTTGTTGCCATAATTGGTGATGGAGCCTGTCTTTTTAGATCTATTTCCTACCTTTTATTTGGTAGGCAAGGCTTCCATGGCACCATACGCCAAAATATTGTTGAACACGTTGTAATTAACTGGCAAACTTTTGCTTGCTTCAGCATAAACTTAAATGGAGAGTGTTATAGCTCTTTTGAACAATATGAGTGCGCTATGTCATACTCATATACTTATGGTACTGCATGTGAGCTTCAAGCAGCAGCAGAAATTTTTGCTGTAAATTTCCAAGTTTTTCAGAATGGAAATTTATTACAAGCATTTGGAAATAATATGCATCCTGTAAAAAGATTTCGTTTTACCGGTCCATTAACGAATGGACAGTTTGATGTTTATATTCCTTTAGAGGAAGTATTAACTCAAGATTCTGATACGTCAAGTGAATGTATAACTGAAAATGTTTAAAATCCTGTTAAAAGACGTAGTCGGTTCACCGGCAAAACAGAAAAAAAGGTTAAAAAAATGTTCATTAGAAAAAAATAGTGATATCAATAGGGGTAAGCGCATAGAAGCATCAAAAAGATTTCAGGTTAACAATTCTGAGGCTCATAGAGTTGCAGTGAGAAGAGATCAGGCTAATAATCCTGAAGCTCATAGAGTTCCAGTGAGAAGACATCAGGCTAATAATCCTGATGCACTTCAAGAAAGGCGTTTGCGTGCATGAAGTGTTAAAGCCATGTCTGGCTTAAACTATGATTTTGAAATAGCTTACAAGTCAGATAAAATTACTCAACTTGGTGGTATGAATTTGATATGCAAATATTGTAATGCCTTAAAATTGACAAATGAGCCTTTGGGTATCTGTTGCAAGGCAGGAAAAGTTAAACTTTCACAAAATGAAAGTTTGCCTGATCCACTTAAAAGCTTAATAATTGGTGGACATCCAAAGCATGATCATTTCATTGATCGTATAAGAAAGTATAACAGCTGCTTTCAAATGACTTCTTTTGGAAGTACAAAAACTATAAATGAAAGTTGGTCAACCTTTAATGTCCAAGGACAAGTATATCACCTAATTGGTAGTGTCCAACCTTTGGCAAATGAAGAAATGCAGTTTCTTTAAATTTATTTTGTTGGTCATGATGAAAAGGAAGCTCAACTACGTTGCAAAAATATTTCAAATGTTGATTTAAGCGTAGTAAAGGATCTTCAATGTAAGTTTCATCATCGTAATCGTTATGTTAAAGATCTAAAAATGGCTCTCAATAAAAACCAACAAGTACTAAAGACTGTAAATTGATTATACATGCTGATCGAACACCCGCTAGTACTAGGGGCTTTACAATGCACCTCAATCAAGCGAAGTAGCTTTAGTTATTGTTGGTCAGCAATTTTAAAAGCGCGATATTATTATTGAAAGTCATAATAATAAATTACATCGTATAAGTGAGGTGCATCGATCATACGATGCCTTACAGTACCCTTTGCTATTTCCTTATGGCGAAGATGGCTATTCAGTGGATATACCACAATGGAATCCATTATTAAAAAAAAGGAACCAAAAAAAAAAGATATCTGCGTTACGCTTTTACAGCTATAAAATAATGATTCGTCAATCCGAGATAAATCATTTAATTTATTGTCGTTCCCTTTATAGTCAATTTTTGGTTGATATGTATGCTAAAATTGAAACAGAAAGGTTAAATTATATTCGCTACAATCAAGCGAAACTCAGAGCAGATAGCTATATACATCTACAAGATGCAATAGGCTAACAAGGTGTTGTCGCAGCTCAACTTGGTCAGATGGTAATTTTACCATCTTCTTTTACAAGGTTCTTTGTTTGGAAGCGCGCAATGTTTCATGTACTCTGGGGAATGGCAAAAGCGGGGTTTACCACATATACATATTCTACTTTGGTTAGAAAATAAAATAAGACCAGATAAAATTGATAAAATAATCTGTGCCGAAATACGAAACGCAGATGAGGATCCTTTGTTATTTAACATTGTTAAGTCAAATATGATTCATGGTCCTTGCGGTGCATTTAATAATAAATCGCCATGCATGAAAAATGGAAAATGTACCAAAAGGTTTCCTCGATAATTACTTAAAGAAACTGTGACTGGAAAAGTATTTACCCTCTATAACGTAGAAGAGCGTTAGAAGATGGTGGTTATGCAATTAATATAAATGGTAATTGCATAGATAATCGTTGGGTTGTGCCTTATAACTGTGTACTATTGAGAACATTTGAAGCTCACATAAATGTTGAGTATTGTAGTTCTGTAAAGTCTATTATATGCATTTGTAAATATATTAACAAGGGCAGTGATCAAGCATCATTTACTCTTGAACACCAACGTAATGAAATTAATATGTACGAAAGTGGCCGTTATATAAGTAGCTCAGAAGCGGTATGGAGAATCCTTGCATTTCCCATATATGAACGTTTTCCGGCTATTACACACTTAGCTGTTCATTTAGAAAATGGTCAACGGATATATTTTAACCCCAATAGCCCGCAACAACTACTTGACAGATTAAGCACTACACCCAAAACCACTTTGCTAGCCTTCTTTGAGCTATGCAAACGTGATGAGTTTGCAAGAACGCTTCTATATTGTGAAGTTCCATCGTATTTTACATGGAACAATAAAGAATTTCAAAGAAGAAAACGAGGGCATGATGAACCAAATTTTCCTGGAGTTAAAAGAGATTCAGCTTTGGGAAGAGTTTACACTATTCATCCTAATAATACTGAATGTTTTTATTTAAGACTTTTATTACATTTTGTAAGGGGCCCAACTTCATTTTTAAATTTAAAAACCGTTAATGGTATAGCATACGCATCATTTCAATTGGCGTGTACAGCTCTAGGAGAACTAGAAGATGATAAGCACTGCGATTCAACTATAGCCGATGCTGTCATATGTCAAAATCCTACAAAACTGAGGGAACTTTTTGCTATAATGTTAGTATTTTGTCAAATTTCAGATGCTCTTAAGCTTTGGAATACTTATAAAGAGAGTTTCTCGTAAGGTATTTTAAGAGCCTTTCATTTTTCACAAGACAGAAATATTCATCAAAGTATTGTGAATAATGTATTAAATAAATGTCTTATTTACATTGAAGATATTGTACTGTCTATTGGTGGTCAAAACTTGACTTATTATGGACTTCCACTACCAATTAGATCCGAGGAAATTGTTCCAAATATTGAATATCATAGAGAAACAAGTTATGAAAATTGCGATAATTTTGTTGTTAATAATGAGCTACTCCTTACTGCTGAGCAAAAACAAGTATACGAAAAGATACTACATAGCGTTGAAGCAGAAAAGGAAGAAATCTATTTTTTAGATGCACCTGGTGGAACAGGTAAAACGTATTTTTATACTCGATACCGAAGGTAAAGAGTATATTGGTTTTGTGCAATGTACGTCATGGTGTCTGTCCGTCTGTCCGTCCGTATGTGTTCAAGTTTTTTCCACGCCTCAAGCTAGAGACTTGAAACTTTCCAATTCTCTTTATCTATGGGATAGTAAATTAAAGTGTCAAGATGGGGGTTCTACGATAACTGGGGGGCTGGCAAATCGATAAATTCGATAACTCAAAACCGATAAATCCACATATTTCGCACATCCTTACAGCTAGAACTACCAAATTTGGTAAGAAGATAGCTACTAGCAACCCCCAAAAAACTGCATCAAAAATTTTGGAGCCACGCCCCCCCATTCCGCCCCCAGCCCCACGGCATTTTAAAGTCAAAAACGCCTATATCTCCCACAGTTTTTGAGCTATAGCCACCAAATTTGGTGCCAAGATAGGTGATGAGGACCCCCCAAAAACTGCATCAAAAGTTTGGATGCCACGCCCACCAATACTGCCCTAGCCACCCCCATCCGCTCCAACGCTTCGTCAAAAACGGGAATGCGTGTATCTTCCAGAGTAGTGGAGCTGGAGCCAAGCCCACCCATTCCGCCCCCCAGCCCCCCCCCCGCATTTTGAAATCAGAAAAGCCTATATCTCCCACAGTTTTTTAGCTAGAGCCACCAAATTTGGTGCCAAGATAGGTGATGATGACCCCCCAAAAACTGCATCAAAATTTTGGATGCCACGCCTACCAATACCGCCCTAGCCACCCCCATCTGCCCCAACGCTTCGTCAAAAACGGGAATGCTTGTATCTTCCAGAGTAGTGGAGCTAGAGCCACCAAATTTGGTAGGAAGATAGCTGGCAACAACCCCAAAGAATTGCATCAAAGTTTTGGAGCCTTGCCCACCATTCCGCCCGCCTTTCCCCACCTTATACAAACTTTGAGCTAGAGTCACCAATTTGGTATGAAGGTAGCATTTGACATTCCACAAGGATCTGCAGCAAAAATTTTGATGCCACGCCCAACCATACCGCCCCCAGCCCCCCTCTCCCCATTTTATACAAACTTCGAGCTAGAGTCACCAAATTTGGTATGAAGGTAGCATTTGACATTCCACTAGGATCTGCAGCAAAAATTTGAATGCCACGCCCAGCCATACCGCCCCCAGCCCCCCTTTCCCCACTTTATACAAACTTTGAGCTAGAGTCACCAAATTTGGTATGAAGGTAGCATTTGACATTCCACAAGGATCTGCAGCAAAAATTTGGATGCCACGCCCAACCATACCGCCCCCAGCCCCCCCTTTCACCACTTTATACAAACTTCGAGCTAGAGTCACCAAATTTGGTATGAAGATAGCAATTGACATCCCACAAGATCTGCACCAAAAATTTGGATGCCAAGCCCAACCATACCGCCCCCAGCCCCATAGCCCCCTTTCCCCACCTTATACAAACTTTGAGCTAGAGTCACCAAATTTGGTATGAAGGTAGCATTTGACATTCCACAAGGATCTGCAGCAAAATTTGGATGCCACACCCAGCATACCGCCCCCAGCCCCCTTTCCAACAGCTCTTACAAACTTTCAGCTAGAGTCACCAAATTTGGAAGGAATATGTTGGTGGCATCCCTATCTGCATCGGAGAATCTTTAAGGCAGCGTACACCCTTGTCCATCCGTACCCTTTGCAATCAGCCTTTTTTAACCTGTTTTAATACTGGTATCGAGTATGCCCCAGTCGGTTGCGTCCGACTGCAACGTTTCCACTTGTTTAAATTTATTACTATCAAAGGTACGGCAAAGCAAAAAAATTGCATTGGCCGTTGCTTCTTCCGGTATCGCAGCCCACTTTACTAATTGGTGGGTCGCACAGCGCATTCTACACTTAAGATTCCTTTAATTGATTCATTTAGAACACCACATTGCTCAATTTCAAAGCAATCTTATATTGCTGCTGTGCTCAAAGATTGCAAGCTTATTGTTTGGGATGAGTGTACTAAGGACAATAAAGGTGCTTTTGAAGCTGTAGATCGATCTTTGAAAGACATTCGAGGCAGTGAATACTGAATGGGTCGCATAACTGTTCTCTTAGCTGGTGATTTTCGACAAACTCTTCCAGTGATCCCCCGAGGAACAAGAGCAGATGAAATAAATGCGTGCTTAAAGTCTTCAATTTTGTGGCCCAAAATACAGAAAATTGCATTAACGAAGAATATGCGAGTGCACTTAAAGGTGATAGCATAGCTGGTGAATTTGCAGAAATGCTTCTTCAAATAGGAATGGATTATTTCAACCCAAGATGGCAACATAACTTTACCATCATCTTTGTGTCATGTTCTGAAAAGTATTGAAGAGCTAACTCTAAAATAATTCCGGATATTACAAATATCTCTCAAAAATCACTCGAATGGTTTTCAGAACGTGCTATTTTGACTGCGAGAAATGACAATGCATTGGAAATAAACGAGTTTTTATAAAACATCATTTCAAAGTGAAGAAATGACATATGTCTCTATTGACATTGTAACTATTCTATTGATTCTGTAACTGAAATCGAAGATGCAGTTCATTACCCCGTCGAGTTTCTTAATTCATTAAATCCGGCTGGCCTGCCTTAACATAAATTAACTTTAAGAATGGTTCACCTGTAAATATTGATTGACAGCCGCCAAAACTGTGCAATGGTACAAGTTGCAAGTTGAAGTCCTCATAAGAATGTTGTCGAGCAATATCTTTACTGGCAATGGTATAGGGGAAACGGTTTTAATACCGAGAATTCCATTAATACCTTCTGATTCTGAAAGTTTGCTTTGCCTTAACAATTAATAACTCACAGGGACAACCTTAACTTAGTCCGGACTAGACTTAAGACACGATTGTTTTTTTCATGGCCAAGTTTATGTAGCCTGCTCAAGAGTCAGTTCACCCAAAAGTTTATTTGTATTTAGCACCTGACGAAAAACAACCAATATCGTTTATAAAGAGGCTCTTCAAATTGTTAATAATTGCAAATTCAATTCAATAAGTGTATGGCCTACTGGGAAACCACACTAAAAAATTACGCGCCTGATTCTCTACCTCAATGGTGGCGTGGAAAGCGAATATTAATACTTTGCTTTAATATTTGTGAAATATTTTCTAATTTTTTTTTTTGTATCTATCTTCTATTGCTAAAATTCATATAAACTATCCGCGCAGCGCAGTAAGCGTGCCACTTACTCGTAATAATATAATTTGTTGTATTTACTTATCAATGCATATATATATTATATATATATATATATATATATATATATTGGGAGGCATATTATGGGGTCACAAAATTCAGGAATTTGGACCCACTTACTATGGTTGACTTGCAAATATGGATCATTTTCAATCTTGGGCTTTGGAGCAATTTTGCGGGACTTAAGATAACTTTTTAAGAATGCATATTGTCGGGACATTTGACAAAACGCTTATTTCGGGACCGTGTCCTTAAATTCGTGCGTATGTATCGATTGCGGAATATACATAAACAAAATTTTTCTATTAACGCATAGTTTGGGTAAAAATTTCGCGTTGCCACTTTTCAATTTTTTTAAACTTTTATAGCCCCTATCGTCTATTTTGGGGACTCTTGGGTGTCCCTAAAATAGTGTCCCTAAAGTAGTGGTTCCGTATAGTTATAATCATTTGGTGGGATAAACACAACAAATTTTTTTTATACACAATGTTATTTATTAAAGTCACAGTGTAGCTCTTTGTTGTGCAACACCACAAAGAAAAAGTAGCCAAAGCTTTCCTAAAACACAAAATCCAAAAATGGCTTACTCGTTTTTACTATTAAATATCGAGATTATTATTAGTATTGCACCATTCAGTACTACTTTCGACGAGCAGGCTTATTTTCTCCATTAACAATTTTGGCCACTGCTCACTTATTATTATGTAAAACGAATGTGCAATACTAATAATATATCGTATTTACAAATAATATCAATGATTCCACTCTGTGTTGCAAATGCTTTTGAATATATGTGCATGTGGTTGTTGATCTGGTTAGTGTCGAATGCAAAGAAACATACATACATACATATGTAAGCATATGTTTGGTATGTTCGACTCGGTTTGTTCTGACCTGCCTCAACATCTACTATGTCTGATATGACTTTTGAACAGGTGCTAAGCTTTTGAGCACTTTTCAATTATAAGATGATTTAGTTATTTATTTACAAAATATAACAGAAATTGGTCTATCGATATTGGTAGGTGAACATCGATGCTATTGTTATTTCACATTCTGTTTTGATCCCATTCACACCATTGATCCAGTGTTGCCATGTTAGCTTCTATCAGGCTAGGAACTTAGCATATGTTAAAAAAAGAGCTTACTAACATTACACAAAAATCACATAGGATCGTTAAAATATAGCTTATTTCTGGATGAATCAATTGATATGAGAGTGACTAATTACTTGTCAATACCTTATTTTAGCTTATTTTTTCCTAAAATATAGCTTATTTTAGCTTATTTTTCCTACAATATAGTTTTATGCGGGCGCTCAAAACCTGGCAGCACTGCATTTATCTGGTGGCGTCGAATTTAGGGAAACATCCATACATACACGTGTGGGCATTTGTTTGTGTGTTCGACTCGGTTTGTTCTGGCCTGCCTCAACATCTACATATGTAACTATGACATGAGTTTTGAACTGATGCTGGGCTTTGCGGATGACAGTTTTTTGTGCTGTTGAGATGATGATTTGGTTAGTTGTTTGTTATATAATATATCTGTAACTTTTAATCAGGTGTTCTTTTTGTTGCAGTTAGAAATCATTTGCTAAAATTGCCCAGATCGGATCACTATATTATATAGCCCTATCTATAGCCAGATGCAAGACACTTTAAAAGATTTTTACTAAAACAAGTAGGCTTTTTTTCAGGTATGAATGTATAAAATTTCGCATTGCCTCTATCAGCTTTCCTTACTTGTTATACCTCGATACCGAAGGTAAAGATTATATTGGTTTTGTGCAATGTCCGTCATGGTGTCTGTCCGTCTGTCCGTCCGTATGTATGCAAGTTTTTTCCACACCCTTCAAGCTAGAGACTTGAAACTTTCCAATTCTCTTTATCTATGGGATAGTAATTAAAGTGTCAAGATGGGGGTTCTACGATAACTGGGGGGCTGGCAAATCGATAAATTCGATAACTCAAAACCGATAAATCCACATATTTCGCACATCCTTACAGCTAGAACTACCAAATTTGGTAAGAGATAGCTACTAGCAACCCCCAAAAAACTGCATCAAAATTTTGGAGCCACGCCCCCCCATTCCGCCCCCAGACCCCCCGAATTTTAAAGTCAAAAAGCCTATATCTCCCCAGTTTTTGAGCTAGAGCCAAATTTGGTGCCAATTAGCTGATGATGACCCCCAAAAACTGCACCAAAGTTTGGATGCCACGCCACCAATACCGCCGTACCGCCCCAGATGCCCCAACGCTTCGTAAAAACGGGAATGCGTGTATCTTCCAGAGTTGTGGAGCTAGAGCCCCAAATTTGGTAGAAGATAGCTGGTACGACCCCAAAAACTGCATCAAGTTTGGAGCCACGCCCACCCTTCCGCCCCCAGCCCCCCTGCATTTTGAAATCAGAAATGGCTATATCTCCCACAGTTTTTGAGCTAGAGTCACCAAATTTGGTGCCAATTTAGCTGATGATGACCCCCAAAAACTGCATCAAAAGTTTGGATGCCACGCCCACCAATACCGCCCTAGCCACCCCCATCTGCCCCAACGCTTCGTCAAAAACGGGAATGCGTGTATATTCCAGAGTAGTGGAGCTAGAGCCACCAAATTTGGTAGGAAGATAGCTGGCAACGACCCCCAACAATCTGCATCAAAGTTTTGGAGCCTAGCCCATCCATTCCGCCCCCCTTTCCCCACCTTATACAAACTTTGAGCTAGAGTCACCAAATTTGGTATGAAGGTACATTTGACATTCCACAAGGATCTGCAGCAAAATTTGGATGCCACGCCCAACCATACCGCCCCCAGCCCCCCCTTTCCCCCACTTTATACAAACTTTGAGCTAGAGTCACCAAATTTGGTATGAAGGTAGCATTGACATTCCACAAGGATCTGCAGCAAAATTTGGATGCCACGCCCAACCATACCGCCCCCAGCCCCCCTTTCCCCACTTTATACAAACTTCGAGCTAGAGTCACCAAATTTGGTATGAAGATAGCATTGACATTCCACATAGATCTGCACCAAAAATTTGGATGCCACGCCCAACCATACCGCCCCCAGCCCCCCTTTCCCCACTTTATACAAACTTTGAGCTAGAGTCACCAAATTTGGTATGAAGGTAGCATTTGACATTCCACAAGGATCTGCAGCAAAAATTTGGATGCCACGCCCACCCATACCGCCCCCAGCCCCCCTTTCCCCACTTTATACAAACTTTGAGCTAGAGTCCACCAATTTGGTATGAAGATAGCAATTGACATTCCACAAAGATCTGCATCAAAAATTTGGATGCAATTCCACCCATACCGCCCCCAGCCCCCCTTTCCCCACTTTATACAACTTCGAGCTAGAGTCACCAAATTTGGTATGAAGATAGCAATTGACATCCCACATGGATGGCATCAAAATTTTTAATACTGTTAATCGCGTTAATGCTCGCGTCGTTTGCGTCCCCGACTGGCAAACGTTTCCACTTGTTTTTATAATACATATGGGGCGAATATTGTGTCTTCTGTATTTTTTTTGTATTTTATATCCATAAATATGTTTAAGATGTATGTATCACCATTATTCTACACATATTGTGGTTTACATGGTAAATAACTGAGATCCGACATCTTGATAAGGTAGGAGGATGTCGCCCCGACGGCTCAGCACCTGTTCAAATGGTCATTTCATACGTACATGGATGTTGAGGGCGGGTCGGAACAAACCAAGTCGAGCATACAAACCAATGCTTACACATGGTGGTATGTTTCTTTGTATTCCGACTACCAACCGGATCCGGCACCGGGCGGCCGTATTCAACATTGTAGTTCGGCTGCAGTGTGCGCACTACACCACCCGGGGTGCGGTTTCTTGGCTGCTGCTGCTGAACCTGGGCTTATCGAGTGTTGTTATGGTACTGTCGAATATTCTTATTGTTTTAGTAGAAAGTAGTAAATAGTAGATGGGTCACCGAGTGGCAAACTTGTGCTGTGGTGAAGTATTACCCGCACCGAGCGGCAGGTTTTGCCGCGCAACTTATGTGTGGGTCGTATATATGGATTTGTATTTTTTTGTTTTGCTTATGGCTATATGTTCTCGTTGTACTCCGCACAAATCATGGGGGCGTTAAAAATTGAATCGTCTATTATTATCGTTGGAGAATGTTAGGATTTATTTCGAAGCTTCACCCTGTGTTGACCTTCACACAGCAACACATCTTCTACTTCCGAATGTCTGTACATAATATATACACCATACATGTGGGTGCAATGCAACTTGATAAGTTCGAACCTGCCCTGCGGCGGGAGTTGTATACGGTGCCCTTACAAGCTGGGCGTGACTGTCATTTGTTTTGTCAAACAATAACATCGCAAACAAACTAAAAAAGAACTGCCGAAACCACCGCCCAACCATACCCAAACGAAGCGTCTTACATCTCTCGAAACATTTTTTAAGCTTCGAAGCACATGTAGGCTCCCTAATTAGAAACCAGTCCAAGCAGCCAAGCCCAAACTTGCAGTTGATAATGGAGATGAAGCTGCTCATGAAGATGATGCCGATGGCTGCAATAAACGTTGGGCCCTTGACCTCAGTTTCCAGATTTGCAGTCGTGTGGATGGTCCTCGGTTCACGATGACTAACTCACAATAGGACGCCCAGCGAAAAATTCAGAAATTTAATATGTTAACAACTTGCGAGGGTTTTGTCATATCCAGCAGACGTCTCTCTTGTCTGATCTCCTGGCCCGGGCCCGGCCGCTAGTCCTTCCCGTCTCTTCTATTGAAAACCGTTGTTCTTTTTTCCTCTGTAATACTCTTGCCTTGGGTGGAGAAAGTAAAGGGTAATTTTGGGAATATGAAATGTTCATTTGTTCTTTGGTTTACTTTAATTACGATTCTAGACGTTTTTTTTTTTTCTTTAGACTTCCCTTTAGAATTACTTCTAATCAACTGCGAGTAAATTCATACAAAAGTATCACTAGCAAGTGCGAGTCCTTACCTTAATAACACAATTTGATAATATAGATACCATTTTACATCTGGAGCAGATAATCACACAAGTAAGCACGGCTCTAGTCGGGAAGTCAATCCTTGGACCGACTATGAAGATACCCTGAAGCCCAGGTTTGCAGATAAGTATATTTATTTATATATACGACTTTGGTATACTGGGCTGAGCTTCCCTCGATTAACGTTTCTATATCGCCCCGGTGTTTCTCCACCGATTTGGCCGAAATTTTCCAGAAAAGTTTCTAATCATTATTCATTACTTCACCGCTCATTTTAGATTTGTCCAAATTCGCTATTTTTATTGTTATCGATATTATGTTGATATAATCGGAAACCATATGGTGATCAAGTTTGTATGTAAATAGCTTTTTTGTTTGCTTTATTTTTTCGCATTTCCTAAGGCTTTTTTCTTTGTTCACAAAACGTTGGCAACACTGACCCCGCAGATCCACAACCGCATGCACATTATATTCAAGAGAATGTGCACACACAGCACCGAAATGAGTTTTGGCCGGCTAACTACAGAGAGGGACTCCTTGATATTATTCTGTAAATAATCGATATTACTATTAAGATTGCACATTCGTAAGCACATTCCCTGCTCGTCGAAGTAGTACTGAATGCTGTGCAATTCTAATAATACTATCGATATTTACATAATAATAACGATAAGCCATTTTTGTATTTTTGTTTTGCGAGCGCTTTGGCTACTTTTTCTTTGTGGTTGTTGTACAACAAAGAGCCTGCACTGTGACTTTGCGCAGCCAACTAGTACGTGGTTTTTGTACAATTATTGACACGGATGCATTAAAAATAAAGTAAAAAATGGTTGAATTGGTGCAGGCGAGCAGAGAAGCGAGCCGACCGGAGACGGGTCGAAGACACGCGGCCTCCTGACTGTTAAGCACACAAGAATGACTGAGTGTTAGATACCCTAATAAGATAATAAGCGCTATTATGGATCTGTGTTTAATGATATATTTTTGCAATAATTGCTTATTTGTTTTATGTATAAGTTGGCGACTTAGGCAAACCTAATTGAGAAATTACTAAAATAGTTGAATAATCTTTTATTTATTCATATAGCAAATAAGCTAGTTAGGGTATCTATCACTCATCCTTTCGTCCATGCCATTGGGGTTTGCTTCTTTTTGGTCAATACTCACACACCACACACTACGACTAACAAAGCGGACTACTACATACGTACCTACTACTACTACTTAGAATGCGTGTCGACACTGATGAATATACCCTACAATGATATATGCTATTATAGATATGTAATGTATTTCAATAATATATTTGCAACTTATTGCATATTTTTATAAGTAGAAGTTGGATTTCAGTTTGACTACATTCTATCTTGTCAATGTAGGCCTTTTTATGGCTTGATTTTTTGCCTATCTGGCTTTTTTGGCTCAACCAATTATGGCAGCACTGTTCTTACGCAATAATGCGAGATAGCACATACTCTGGCTCGACAGCCGAAGCAGTGCTGGCCATTTTAGAGCCTTTCCTGTCCCTTCCTCACTAGATCCTGACCTGGGATCTTCAAAATATAGCTTCGCTTTTTGTAGCCTTAACCCATAGAATGGGTACATAAGGGTATAATTGGTTTTGTGGCAAAAGTATGTAACAGGCAGAAGGAAGCATCTCCGACCCCATAAAGTTGTATATATTCTTGATCCGCATCACAGCCGCGAGACGAGATAGCCCATGTCCCGTCCTGTCCGTACTCTGTCTGTCCTGTCTGTCTGGTCTGTCGTCCGTCCCTTTAATGAACCGCGTGGAATCTCAGAGACGACAAGAGCTAGAGACTTCAGATTTTGTATTTAATTTTGTCCCCTAACCATGAGCAGAAGACTTTTGCTTCAAAGTATCGTCACGATTCTGGTTTCCGATATACCCATAATCTCGATAACAATAAAATATCGAAATTTGGAAAATCTAAATGCGGGTTGCAGAATGGCTAATGATCGAACTATTCTGAATAAT
Organism: Scaptomyza flava; assembly: GCA_030179655.1. Classification (NCBI taxonomy): domain Eukaryota; kingdom Metazoa; phylum Arthropoda; class Insecta; order Diptera; family Drosophilidae; genus Scaptomyza; species Scaptomyza flava. The sequence goes on along the minus strand of JARNME010000495.1, from coordinate 428,770 downwards.
CGTCCAAATCGTTTGAGAACACCCGGAGATATTGGAACCTTTATATCGATTGACGCTAAGTCAGTATACCAATCTTACATAAATTTAATTTATTATGGTATGGGGCGGAATGGGTGTAATTGCATCCAAATTAATGATGCAGATCTTTGGTGGAATGTCCATTGCTATCTCTCTACCCAATTTTGGTGCCTCTAGCTCGAAGTTTGTAAAGGGTGGGGAAAGGGGGCTGGGGGCGGTATGGTGGGCGTGGCAATCTAAATTTTTGCTGCAGATCCATGTGGAATGTCATTGCTACCTTCATACCAATTTGGTGACTCGAGCTCAAAGTTTGTATAGGTGGGAAAGGGGGGACTATGAATGGGTCGTGGCTCCCAAACGTTGATGCAGATTTTTTGGGGTCGTTGCCAGCTATCTTCCTACCAATTTGGTTGCTCTAGCTTCACTAACTTTGGAAGTTACCCGCATTCCCGTTTTTTGACGAAGCGTGGGGCGGATGGGGCCGCTAGGGCAGTATTGGTGGGCGTGGCATCCAAACTTTGATGCAGTTCTTGGGGTGGTCATCAACACTTACCTTGGCACCAAATTTTGTGGCCTATGCTCAAAAACTGTGGGAGATATAGGCGTTTTTACTTTTAAATGCGGGGGGCTGGGCAGAATGGGTGGTCGTGGCTCCAAAATTTTTGAATCAGTTTTTTTGGGGGTTGCTAGTAGCTATCTGCCCCCCAATTTGGTAGTTCTAGCTGTAGGATGTGCGAAATATGAGGATTTTATCGGTTTTGAATTTCGAACTTATCGATTTGGCCAGCCCCCAGTGTAGCAGTGAACCCCCATCTTGACACTTTAATTTACATCCCCTAGAAAAAGAGATTGGAAGTTTCAATTCATCTAGCTTGAAGGGTGTGGAAAAAAGTGGCGTTTAAATATTATAGTATATCTTCGTATTTATGTCCACCGTATTATTTGGGGACAGCAACTTACATCACCTATTATGGTGTCTACAAAAATTCAGGAATTTGGAACCCCTTCCTATGTTGTCATTGAAATACTGGATCAGTTTCATCTTGGGGCTTTTGGAGCAGTTGCGGTACTTAAGATAACTTTTTATAAAGAATGGCAAATAATTTAGGGACATTTGACAAAAACGCGTATTTCGGGACCGTGTCCTTAATTCGTGTTGTATCGAGTGCGGAATATACGTCAACCCAATTTTGTAATATTAACGCATCTTTGGGTACAATTCGGCGCTGCCACTATTGTTTTCAATTTGTTTAAACTTTTATCGCCCTACTACCGTCTATTTGGGGACTCTTGGTGTCCCTCAAATAGTTTCCCTTAACAGTAAAAAACAATTGGTTCAGTTAGTTATATACATTTGTGGGATAAAACAAACAAAATATTTTTTTATACACAACATTTTATTTATTACAGCACGTGTAGCTCGTTGTTTTACAACCACCAACCAAAGACAAATTAGCCACGCGCTCCGCAAACCAAATACAAATGGGCTTATCGTTTATTATATGTAAATATCGATATTATATTAGTATTGACCCATTCAGTACTACGTCGCGAGCAGGCTTATTTTCTACGAATGTGCACTATGAATAGTAATAATCGATATTTTCATAATAATATCAAATGAAGTCCATCTCTGAGTATCAGCCAAACTCATTAGGTGTGTGTGCACATTCTCTTGAATAAATGTGCCTGCGGTGTTGATTCTGGTGGTCGTGTTGCCAACTTTTTTTGAGCAAAAAAGCCTGAATGCGAAAAAAAAGCAAAAAAGCTATTTACATACACATGATAACCAAATTACCTCGTACATAACAAAAGCTGTCCCATACAATTATTTGAAATTTTCTTCCCGCAATCGCGTTTTTGAAAAAACAGAATCCGCGGGAAAAAACGCGGAATTGGCAACACTGCTGGTGGTGTCGATGCTTGTTTGTAACAATTTATTAATATATAATCCATTTTACATCTGTACAGAAATACCAGTAAGCAGGCTCTGGTTCGGGAGAGGGCCCGACTAGAGGATTCTCTGAACAAAACCACAGTTGCATAAATATATTTAATTTTTATATAAGACTTCTGGTATAACTGGCTTCGCTTCCATCGATTAAGTTTCAATATCTCCGGTGGTTCTCCAACCGATTTGGGACGCAAAAAATTTTCAGGAAAAAGTGTCTATTCCATTAATCCATTTATTCAACCCGTCATTTTTAGATTTCCCAAACTTCGATATTTATAATTGTATTGTTATCGATATTATGTGGATATCGGAACAACAAGGGGAATAGTTATCTCGATGACTTTGAAGCAATCTACTTCGTCTGGCTCATGGTATGGGAGAAACTTAAATCCAACATCTGACAGTCCTCTAAGCTCTTGTGGTCTCTCTGAGATCCACGGGGTTTCATAACAGAACGGACCCGTACGTCGGGCGGACAGACCGGACAGACGGACGACATGGTTCATTTCGTCCCGGCTGTTGGATGCTGATCCCAGAAGATATATACACTGTATAGGGTCGGAGATGCTTCCATTCTGCCCTGTTTGCATACTTTTGCAACAAAAAACCCCTTATACCCTTATGTTACCCATTTTATGGGTTAGGGTATAATAATACAATAACTACATCATCATTTTCTATAAATAAAATTTCGACCCAAAAGCCACACCTGTTTAAATTAAAGTAGTATATGTACACAATGTTGAGGCATTTCAGCCACCGATTCGAACCTACAACCACATGCATTCGCACCAACCCACCACATTTTGCCAATTCCGCGTTTTTCCCCGTCAGATCAGCTTTTTTCAATACCGATTGCGGGAAAATTTTTTCAAATAGGTATGGGACGCTTTTTCTGTACTACGTATTTGTAACATTTGTAGGTCACTAGCTTTTTTTGCTTTAGTTTTTCGCATTCAGCTTTTTTTGCTCAAAAAAAAGTTGGCACACTGCCCACCAGATCAACAACCGCATGCACAGTATATTCAAAGAATTGGCACACACACCGACATGAGTTTTTGTCTCTACTACGAGATGGACTCATTGATATTCTTATGTCCATATCGATATTACTAAACTATTATATTGCACATTCTAGAAAATAATCCGGCCTCCGTCGAATAGTACTGATGTCAATATAAAAAAAATACTAATATCGATAGTTACATAATTAACGATAACCCATTTTTGTACTTTTGTTTTGCGGAGCGCTTTGCTACTTTTCTTTGTGGTTGTTGTAAACCAAGAAGCTGCACTGTGATGGTTGCGCGCCCAAATATTAAGATGGTTGTTGTACAAATTTGACACTGATGAACTAAAAAGTTGGTTTAATTGGGTGCAGCTGCAGAGAAGCAGCCGACCGAGACGGTCGAGACCCGCGCTCTGGCTGTTACGCAACAAAATTATGAGGGGGGTTAGAGTACCCTAATAATAGGTATACCGCTATTTGGATATGTGTTTTTAATGATATATTTTGCAATAATTGCTTATTTT